>JAOUZG010023451.1:1054169-1071264 GCA_026289955.1 Argiope argentata | reverse complement strand
ACACACACACACACACACACACACACACACACACACACTTTCGATACCTCCTCTGGTTATTTCTCAGTTTCTTCACTCTGCTTCTTCAGATGATTACTTTGACTCTGCCCTTTATTGGCCAGATGAGAGAATCGGTTGCAAGGCGGGACATTCACGCCAAGTTGCTCATTGTTGGAGATAAGTTGAAGAATGGGACAGCCTTAAATAGCATTTTCTAATAAACCTAAAAGCGAATAATTATTGGCTCAAAAAAGATGAATAGTGCTAATTTTCTGCCCGTGCATTTTGTGGTTTAAAAATCTCATACCAAAACAGCATCGCATTCTCACATGACAAAAACTAGTAAAAACTATACTTAAAAATTTCTGGAGTACAATAAAACTGGATCAATTCATATGATAATGTGTAGTATGAATGTACGGAGAACAAAGTAATAATATTATTATTACTTGAGGAGGTTTCTACAATTTATCGACTGTTTAAATGAAAAAAAAATGTAAGTTCCCTTATTAATAGGCTATTTCTTAACAATCGTTCACCTGTAGAATGCGATTTAATATTACAAAAGTACCACATTGGTTTGTTTTTACAAGCTATAACTATCAGGCGCTGGATTGTGAAAATTAAAATATCATCACCCACTCTCTGACACAAAATCTACAATTTTATGGGGGGGGCGTAGTTTTTGAATATAAAACGCTCTGATTTCTTTCCTATAATGAACAAATCTAAATCCGAAGGAAGCCTCGAGGTGCCTATCTCGCGAAGGCTGCAAGCAAAACCCGAGCGCTGGGCCTAAAATATTCAGATAAGAAGCCGGGGGAGGGTCCGCGCAGTGAACTCTCCCCATATTTCCCAGCCGGTGGGCCGTATCATTACTCTCGATGAGCTGCCCCATGTTTGGCGATTCATGAATTATTAATGGCCACTTGCTCCTGTTGCTTGCCTGGTTTTGAATGAGTAATTGAACTTGAAGATGTCGGTTGGAGGGAGGGAAAGGGAAGGGTGTTTTTAGCTTCTGATGGCTTCAAAGTGAAGCCTATATATATTTTTTTTCTTTTTTCTTCTCGTGTTTTGGGATCCAGAAGAGTTGATAGAAGTAAGATTGTTGGAGTGTCAGACGTGTTTATTTCGGAATTTTTTCGGTGAGTAGCGATTCAAGTGTTGTTCTAATCTGTATATTTTTGGTGGTAGTTTTCATTCGTCGTTTTATAAAAAATTATTAATGGTTTGAGGGATATTTAATTAAAAAGTCAGAATGTTATCATCAAGAAACGACCCGTATTGTAGAGAAATATTAGGCAATGTTGCATGTAGGTTTGGATACACTATTAATATGCTCAGTAGACTAAGATAGAACAAATACCATATTAATATGTTCAGTAGACTAAGATTTTAATATGCTCAGAAGACTAAGATTTTAATATGCTCAGTAGACTAAGAACGACTGCCATAATGAACTGTGTAATTTAATTAGAATCATATCAGAAGGTTGCAAGTTGACATAACGTCCGGGTCACCAGTAAAGTTTAATCTGCTGCTGAGCTCGGGATTCGAAGAGTAGTAATAAACAAGAACTTCACTTATCAAAATCGCAAAATCTTTATTAACAAAACATTAGATTCTTCCACAACCAGCTGTTGGCAAAGTCGTTAGTTTGTAGTTTTTACTAATGGCACTTGCCATGGACAAGCCTGCCGCTGATGCAGCAGCAGATTTAAGCCGAAAGGAGTGTCTCTTATTTTTGAAGTAGCTCCAGCCAGGCCAAGAGTACGACTTAGCTACACACTCACCACATTTGCTTGCACTGCCCATTTTACAGAGGGACACAGTCACACATATCACAGACAGCACACAGGAGGACAACCATGCCGAAATCGGGACCCCCAGAATGCGAAGATGCCGCGCTACCTCTATGCCAGAAAGCCGTCTTTGTTAGTTTTAAATGAGAAAATGAAAGGTTAAAAGTGCAATCACTAGTCAACGCTACTATATTTATAGGCCAGAATTATATTTTATTCCAATTCACTTTAATAGCGCTTTCACACACTTTTCAAAATAGTTAATGGATATTATGATTTCAGACATAACTGCGGATGAAAAAACGTTTTAGTGACCAATTTATTATGTAGAGAAGTTGTAAGATACGAGAAAAGGCAAAGGAACTGCGGACATAGAGTAATTGTATTTTTTGATGCAATTAGCCTTAAAATAAAAAAATGCGAAATTAGTGTATAATATACAAACAAACAAAAAAGTGATTTCTTGGGCAGAAATAGTTTCCTCTTATCGAAAACAATGTCTCCTACTATGCATCGATTCAGTAAGGTTCTCAATAAGGGTCTGTGGTATTCTTTCCCAGTCTTGCAGAAGAGAGCTCCTGTATTTTTTATGAATGAGCAGCATTTTACCCCAAATTGCTTCAAATGTGTTCTACGGGGTTCAAATTTGGGGGATATACTGGCCAATCCATTCGAAGAATTGCCTCGTCGGAAAGGAAATTGTCCAGCATCTGAGCCCGATGTATCCAGGAGTTATTCGTTATGAGAAGGAATTGATCCCCGATTGCTCAGCCCTGAGATTCTCATCCCTGTATTGCTGAGCCATTAGTGCTCTATTTCCGACAAAGTATAGGTCAGTTCCCCAATTGAAACAAATGCCGACCCAAACCATCATGATGCATTCACTAAATCGGACCTTTCATTCACAAAGATAGGATTTTTCAGTGTTCCAGGCTCTCTCTATATCTGAATCCATCGTCAGAGTGTGCACTAAACCGTGAAGAGTAAGTCATATCACTAACTCTGCGAACCAACCGAAAGTACACGGATAATTAAACTGAATTACCAGACCGTTTCAACAGAAACACTGGCTGGAACTGTGGTTGAATCCTAAGGACCATCACCGGCCATGGTTCAACTCTTCCTGTAAGAAGTACATCCCGTCATCAATAGGAGGAGTCAGACCCCCACCTATTTGTGTACCTTCTAGGTTGGCGAGATTCGATCACCATGGCAAAAGAATCTCATCCTCTTTTTGAGGTACCCCTCCGATGGGATTCCGTAAGGAGTAAATAGCTCCACCGATCTTGAATCTTGGACACATGAGATGTTCCTGTGTCCATCTTCTATGGCTACATGGTGGGCCACTGTTAACGAAAAACAAACCATAGGTCTGCGAGCATACAAACTCACATTCCAAGTCGGTTTCGAATAGTTTGAGTCCAAACTCTGGTACTAGTAGCGTTCTGAAGGTGCTCTTGCAATAAAGTGGTATTCATAGTAACGTTTCTTCTGGCCGTTAATGTTACATATCGACTTTCATTTTGTGTTGTACGACCGTGCTCTGATCTTCAGTGAACACTTTCAGTAACCGAAAACTGATTCCTTCGTCTGTAAATCACACTTTGATAAACTCCTAACGCTTGCATTATAACGAATGCATTTAGCTCGCCTCTAAATGACTGATAGTTCTCAAAGCTATGTCATTCATCTATGTCATGTTTCTGAGACATAGTATTCCCTATAACAAAACATTTATCGCATATAATTTCTATCAGAAGCTGAGACATAATATTCCCGGTTACAAAACCTTCACCGTTATCATTTCTATCAGTTGCTGAGACATAGCATTATCTGTTACAAAACATTCACTAAACATCAAATGTATCAGTTGCTGATACATATCATTCATTATTTCAAAACATTCACCACTTATCAATTAGTTGCTGAGACATAGCATCCACTGTTGCAAAACATATACCTCGTATGAATTGCTGAGACATATCATTTCTCTATTGCAAAACATTCACCACATATCAGTTATATCTGTTTCTGAGAATAGCATTCGCTATTACAAAACATTCACCACGTATCAATTATATCAGTTGCTGAGACAATGCATTCACTGCCACAAAACATTCACCACATATCAATTATATAGTTGCTGACACGTGACATTCATTATTACAAAACATTTCGCGCGTTTCAATTCCATCCGTTGCTGAGACGTGACATTCATTGTTACAAAACATTTAAGACGTATCTATCAAATTTTAATATCCATCCATAGAAGAAATGCCCCAGGTCACTGTTTACTAATAATCTAAAATGTGTAGAAAGAAAATTGCGTATTTCCAACTTTTTAAACATTATAAATTTCTTTTTAAACATTTTCAGTTTAGTTTTTTTTAAAAAAAAAGTTGCCATTTATCTAGTTGTTTCCTACTGAATTCACAATATCGCCAAATTTTTTTGAGAAATTTAGTAGTCGGCAAGTTTAGTGAATTCTGAAGAAATGATATTGCCAGATTAAAATTTATAAGACTTTGGATCGAAAGGGGGTTGATAGTTGTGTTGGAAGTGAGATTGTAGCAGTGTTAGATGTACTGATTTCGATTTTTTTTGTATGGGAGTACCTATAAAATCGCTGTCCTAATCCTTATTCTTTTGATAAAAGTTATAAAAATTATATATAAACGATACGATGGTTAATTAATTGAAAATGAATTTTATCAAGCAAAAACTAACATTGAAAAGCGTTGTCTGCTGGCTTGTTATTAGGTTCAATTTTTAATATGCCAAGCAAAGAATACTAGTTGATAGAATAAGATAGAATAACTGCTCCAGCAATGAAAAATCTAAAAATTGGTGAATTTTGGTAGAAAGTTTTAATTTGTTCCTAATAATGGCAAAGTATTTCGCCTGAAACAAATAGGAATACTTGCAAAGGACGAGTTGAATATTAAGAGCAATAAAAAAAAAGGTTTAACCTATTTTGAAGCAAAATTGCGTTCTCTGATCAATTAAGTCATGAAGAATCTTATGTTAATCATTCAAATATTTCTGGAATTTTTATAAATTTTGGAAATATTTTTATATCAATATAAAAGCCAATTCATTGTTTAAAAATGCTAGAAATATTTCTTGATCATAACAACTGTTCATATTTAGAAACATGAAACATGGAACAAATAAACAGGACATATTTAAAAGAAGTTCTAAAAATGTCATTCTATTTGCTGCCATGGATTATCCCTTTTAATTCGAATTACCAATTAATTTAGAATACAATTTTGCTTTGAATTATTAATGATTTCCTTAATAATTTCTAACATAGAATGGATCCTCATAAATTCGAAACTTGATTAATTAAAGAAATTGTCACCAGAGTCTGAGCCCTAATCTTCAAATTTCATCCTTCCATCTAGAGGAAGGAATTTTATCCCAAACGAAATTAAGAGCTGATTCGAAAAGGCTTTGTTTCAAAATTTGCAACAACATCATAATTCAATTGATTGCATTTATTTGTTGAATTAATTAAGTAAAAAGTTCAAATAAATTTATTGTTTGGAATTTTCTTTTTCAAAAGTTCATAATAATGTTTGCAAACAGACAGTTTATAGCAAATTCCAGATTCCTCAGCTTTTTGAAATGTAGAAATTTTATTGATTTATCCATTTATTTTTAATGATTAATAACCAAAGTAACTTCAAGACGTATTCTATAAGGCACAAAGCCTCTTTTAGAAAATATTCTAAATTAGCAGTTCTATTTAATAACTTATATTTTACCAGCATCATTATCAGTTTTTATCAATATTATAACTAATATTTTACCAAAAAAAATTCTAAAACCATTGTAAAACTTTAAAATAAAATGTTTTGAGATATTATTATTATTTCTTTGTCTGAAATAAAACATAAAATACATTATTTAGAGTAAAATATTACATGTGTTTATTTAATTTGTATAATTTTAATATCATTTCACTGATGAATTTTCCAAATGAAGCCCGAAGAATAAGAACACTAGTATTTTTTTTATTTACGTCGCATCAAAATTTGTCCGGCGAATTTTATTCTAGAATCGATAGAAATAGTGCAACAAAGCTTTTACTAGCCTCACTTTAGAAACATAATAAAAAACCCAACGAAAATAAATATCGATTTTATTTTGTTTGTTTATTTTGTTACTCTTAATAATTTACTGTTTTTATTAAATTTTCGAAGTTATGTCTTTAATGTGTCAGACGTTGTTTAGATTTATATCAACGATGACAAAGAGAGATTCATTCTTCTTTCAGATTTTTTTCTTTTTTCTTCCTTTAAAAAAAAACTCTTTTACCTTTTATCAATATGTACGAAAGATTTTAGTCATTTTTTAAATTTCTGATTTTTGTTATGCATGTGATAAAACTATGCATTAAATTGTTAATTTTTTTGCATAGGATAAAAATAAATTACTGTTACATTTTCACAATTTTCAACATATAGAGCAGGAAAAATCGCATTAAATTCAATTCTCTTTGAAATAAGAGCACAGCTTGTAAAATACAGAATACGTCACAGATTCCTGCAAAATTTAAAAATGCATAGTAAATTCTATAAATATTTCTATTTGTGTATATATAATGAGATCGGGAATGCAAAATTATTACATTATAAAAACAAGATATAATAGTAGATTTGAAGTGTCGTAAAAAACATCTAATCTTGAAATGCTTTCAACGTGAACAAGCAATTAATATATCATTAAATCAAAATAATATGTAAAAAGAAAAATCTGAAATCTGCTATCTCCAATTTCATGTTACCTTGTGAGAAGATTATGGTTTTTAAGGCATTGTTTGTCTGAATTAATTTAAGTCATTAACTGATTTATACAGGTATGGAGCAACTGTGTGACTATCAGAATTCATATGCGTCGATATATCGAGAATGGGGCCCATGGTGGACATTCATACAAAGTTGTAACTTCTTTGTCGGTAATAATATCTTAATTCCCACTATCTTCTTTACCATTTTCTAATAACCTTAAAAGTGGTAAATTGTTGTCCCTAAATCAATAAATCGTCCCTTTTCAGTTCTTTTATTTTGTATATTCAAAAACCTCAAACCAAAACAATATCATGTTTTCACATGATAGATATATTTTAACAACAACAAAATAAATGTATGAACGTTGCCATTGACAAATTTTTACTCTAAATAAATTACTCTAAAAGGGAAATATTGAGATCTTAAAACGATAAATCGTCAATTAATTGCCTACATATTTTGATGCTTCAAAAACGTCAAACTAAAACAATATCATGTTCTCATATGATAATAATGATTTCAAACGTAACTTAAACAGAGCATTCACACATTCATACTGTAATTTTTTTTATCTTCATAAAGCATACACAAACCGACAAAGAAGCAGGCTCTATTAGCATGACAGTGTGCATTTATTTTAATGTAAGATTTTCAATGTGGCTACCACCAGAAGCTATTACGCATTTGAAAAGAAAGAGTATGCCGGTTGCAGTTGAGTCTTCATATCGGCGCTAATGCCACCAATGATCTGTTAAAAGACATCTTTCATCAAATTCGGCTGAGGATCCAAAATATATACTGTGGAATTTACATATTTCTAGAATAAAAATTCTGGTAATGCCAATAACCACATAAACTTACAAAATCCATTCATACCTTTGTTTTCAGAGAGAAAGTGCTACATAAACATCTTGATTTCATGTGCAGTGTGGGTTGAAATCTGTATTTTTGTACATCCAGATTCAGATTTCAGAAGAGAATACTTCGAATGGATAATTTTAAAATACCCCTTTTATCAACCACTTCTTGACCCTTGCGTTTGATGTTTCGACTGTCAACATTTTTTCATCAACACGGAAGATATCCTTCTTCCGTGTTGACATTACCAGAACTTTTAGATATCCTTCTTCCGTGTTAGTTTCACAAAACGTCGTATTTAATTCTGTATTTTATTTAATTAAATAGATTTTGGTACCTTACTTCTTTTTTATTATTGAACATTTAGAAATCCCCATGCATCACTAAGTATCACAAGTGGCTTACAGAAGTAGATAGCACATTACATAAAGACATCTTTCCTACACAGAGGTAGCGTGTCTGTTTCGTGTTCTGGGAGTCAAGGATTCGAGTCCCGGTTTGAGCATGGTTGTTCTTTTGTGCTATCTGTGAGATGTGTTAATGTGCCCCACTGTAAAAAAGGGCTGTGCAAGTGAATGTGATGAGTGTGTAGCTAAAGTCGTACTCATGGCCCTACTTCAAAAAACAAGAGATGCTCCTTTCGGCTTAAATCTGCTGCTAAATTTGTACTCTTGGCCCTAGTTGGCGCTACTTCAAAAAAAAAAAACAAGAGACGCTCCTTTCGGCTTAAATCTGCTGCTAAATTTGTACTCTTGGCCCTAGTTGGCGCTACTTCAAAAACAAACAAACAAGAGACGCTCCTTTCGGCTTAAATCTGCTGCTGCATCAGAGGGAGGCTTGTCCATGGCAAGGGCCATAAGTAACAACGACAAAAGACATCGCACACAGAACAGCTACTCACGCATCACATTCGCTTGCACAGGCCCTTTTTGCAGAAAGACGCATTCAGACATACCACAGATATAGCAGATAAAGAACAACGATACCCTAACTTAGACTCGAACCCAGGATGCCCAGATCACTGGGAAGATACTCTACCCCTAAGCCAGGATGTCAGCCTTACTTTCTTTTGATTGTATGAAACTTGCAGTAGCGAGAATGGGTTCACCATTCTTTAAAAACAATGACTATTTCCTCTTGATCCGGTTACAATAACACCCGCCAGTATCGAATGACGAATCATTATTTCAACCAAGTATTTTATTTTAGTATAATTTGCATGAACATTTTTGTTAGATGCACGAGGGACCTCTTTCGGTTACATTTGGAATAAATTTTATAGGAAAATATAACAACAACAATCCAAATATATGTTTGATCATATTCATTTGTTTTCGAATATTATTTTTCTAATGATTTATATCTGAATTTTGTAATAAATTATGATGTCTCTGCGTATTTCTGTAAGTCTACAAATAGAATCTACAGCAAAAATATTCCTGTTTCAAAAGCGGTGAAGAATAAAATAAATTTATATTCCTCAAAGAAATTGAAATTGTAATTAAAATCACACATCAAAATAATAGTATAGTTGTTACTTTGTTATTATGGAAAAACATGGCATCGAATCTTTTCGAATAATAATCAAATAAAAAAATAAATTTTTATCCTTTTTCATCAAAGCACCAAAATATGATTAAAATGTTCTCGCTGATATCAGAACATAAACAATTTTATATTTTAAAGCTCCAATATTAATTAATCACACCACTATGCAACTGGCCGAATGTTGAGGACGCAGCAATGGTGTGAAATTTCATCAAACGATGCAGCGTTTTCAGCTGCATAAACTTCCCGTTTTAAAGCCTCTTTAGATTTTTTTGTGAGGGGGGGATACTTGGAGTCACGACCAAAATACCAGGATGACGCCTCAATTGGCAATACCCTCTAAACTTTCACATCTTGTCGGTAAGAGAATAGTTCACCTCGACGAATTTAAAATGTACCGGACTCGCCTAAATTGCAGTTACTTGATGAAACTAGTCTGAAACCAGAAATCCCCCTGGCCTTTAACCCTTTGCGGTCCGATGTCGAGTGTGACCCAACATTCAAGACTGTGCATCATTTTGACGTTTTATTTATTTATTTATCAAATTTAAAATTTTAAAAACGCCTACATAATGGTTAAGAGATGTAGATTAACTTTTCAAAGAAATTCGACTTAAAAAAATTATACATAATTATTTTTCATAGAAATAAACAAATCTTTATGTTAGGTGAATAATTTTGCATCTAATTATTTTTCGGACTGTAAAGGGTTAAGCTGAGACATGATCATTAGGCCTACGTGACCAACTAAACGATGAAGAGAAATAGGAATTAAGTGGTGAAGTCACAACATTCGTTTTCCTATTTGGTGGAGGATGCTTATCATAATTATTTTACTGCGGTTGTTATCATTATTATTTTACTGCTGTTATTATCATCATTATTTTACTGTTATCATTATCATTATTATTTTACAGCAGTTATTCATCGTTAGTTTACTGTGGTTATTGTCATCTTCATTTTATTGTTGCCATTATCATAATTAATTTACTGCGGTTGTTATCATAATTTTACTGTTATTATCATCATCATTATTTTTCTGTTATCATTATCATTATTATTTACTATGGTTATTATCATCATTATTTTGCTGTGGTTGTAATCATAATTATTTTACTGTTATTATAATCATCATTATTTTACTGTTATTGTCATCATTATTTTACTGTAGTTATTATCATCATTATTTCACTGTTATTATTATTATTTACTGTAGTTAATATCATCATTATTTTAATGTGGTTATTGTCATCTTTATTTTATTGTTGTCATTATCATCATTATTTTACTGTTATTATCATCATCATTATTTTACTGTATTTATTATCATCATTATTTTACTGTGGTTATTGCCATCATTATTTTATTGTGGCCATTATCATCATTATTTTGCTGCAAAAGAAGTAAAGATGGTTGGATCGAATGATCACATCTGTTGTGAAATGGACTTTTGTAGGGATGTGCCTGCTTAAGAAAAGGAAATCTTCTATAGAAGTTATGATATATGAAAATAAAAATTCCAGCTTGATTTTTAATTTTTCTATATTGTTTTAGAAATAAGTTATTATCTTGTTATAAAGATAGTTGCTTTTAATCACCATATCTACGTTTTTTTAAAGATAAATATGGATTATTTTTTTGTCCAAACGATTTTAGTGAATGGATTTAAGCCAAATATAAAATAAAAATAGCAGTTAAAATTTGCGGAATGGGATTTTCTCCCACTTGTTAAAGAACTGGAGTAGTTAAAGTTCCTTTTCTACTTGAAAACGATTATTTAACATATGAGTATTCAAGCAGATTTTAATTTAAATGCGTACATAAAATCACGAAAGAGAGCAAAAAGAAAACGTCAATTAAGAGCCGTCTTTTAGCAACTTAATTTAAAATACTATCCGACTCGAAGAAAATTAAAATAAAAGATTCAATCACTGTTTCTGAATTTTTATGCATGTTCAATGGCAGGAGAAACAATGCTTTTGATCGATGAGTATTTAATTACCCAAAATAGATTAATTAAGTTTTTTTATTTGAGAAATTTAATTGTCTAGAAGAATTTTTTTTGTTTCTTTTTAGTTCAATCGAGAGCTTCATTTTTTTTTATTTTAATCAGATAAACTACATATTGAGACTTTTTATAAAACTGTACTCTCAAATTAAACTTTCTAAAAACTGTTTTTTTTTATTAAAAATAATTTTTTTAATGTTTACTCAACTGTAAAGTATTTACTTTGTTTAGTCAATAATTTAATTATCTGGAACAATTTTTTATATAAAATTGGTTTTATTATTTTAAAGCATATATGTGTCATAATAATTTTAAGGATATGTCATTTTTGTTGGCTTTCTAAACACTTTTGACTTAAAAAAAACCCATTATTTGAAAAATTTTGAAATTTTTTTCACTTTACCTTTTATGTTTTTAATATTAAGTGTCATAGTAAATATTCATAGCGGGAGAGAAAATAATTTTTTAAAATAAATTTTTCTTCATCCAAATATATGTATTGATTGGGCTTTGAAAATTGGAAGCTTTTAAATGATGCTATCAGCCATTTAAATTCATTATTTCAATTTTTATTTCAAGCTTTTACAGTTATATATCACCTTCTTGGTGGTTTTGCTCTTACATCTTTCATTTCAAAACTGATAATTTTGTTAAATGAATGGTTAAAGTTAAATAGAATCTAATAAAACAAATGAAAATATAAAATTTAAAACACTTAGTTGATAATATCCCCCGGGTGTGCCACGAAATGAAGATGAGATGTTTCCGGAATGGTGGTTGGATCTTGCCACTCTGGAAGATAAATAAATAGGTGGTGGTAGACCCCTCCAATTGATGACGGACGTACTTCCTGAGGGAAAGGTTGTACCGTTGCTGCTAATAGCCATTAGGGCTCAACCACAGTTCCCACCAGTGTTGCTGTTGCAACGGTCCGGTAATTCAGTTTTACGGTTTAAATCCATGTTCCTTCGTGGTTGGTCGGAAAGTCTGGTATATAAGTTGATAATTCTTTTATGTTTTTTAAATAATTAATGATTTCTTAAATTTTCAAGAAGTTTAAGTGATATGCTTTATTATAAATAGACTGACTAACTTAGATTTTAAGCAAAATAAAAAAAAATGGTGTAATAGATAGAAAAAAGTATTGAGTATGGATCAATTAGTAATCATTATAAAACCTTTGTGAATTTAAAACATTTTAAATTAATATGAAAACCGTTTCCAGAAACTGGTTTTTTTTAATATTTAAATTTCCATAAAAGAATTTGGCATACAAGAGTAGTAAGTATATATGTCAGTTTCAGTTGTTGGAATCAAGATGATAAAAAAAAAAGAATTTAGAATGTAAATTTCTTAGTTTTCGGAAACAATATTCACAGTTCAGTAACTACTGACAAAGCATATTAAGTATGTTATTAATTTTTTGTTATGCTTGTATTAAAATACTGAATTAATTTGACATTATTTTAAATTATATTGTTTACAACTTGAAATATTACGTAATTGAATATTATTTTTAAAAAATTCTATTCATAATATAAGAATTGAGAGATGCGGCGTTTTTGTGAAAATTAAAGACAAATCCTTTGAATATAGATTTAGAAACTCTGACTTTAGTTCAGTTTTTCGCTGGGAACTCATTGCCATAAATGAAGCCCTGGAATCTGGTGTCAGTGATGTTTGGATCTTGACTGATAACAGAAGTTCCATTCAATACTTGAGGGATAAATTGCATTTATGATAAATTGGGGCAAGATATTGTTGCTAAATCGGCCACGTTGTCCCAGGTAGGTTCTGTGAGCTTGCAATGGACTCCCTCTCATGTTGGTATCCAGGGCAATGATGTTGCGGGTCGATTTGCCGTGGAAGGTAGTAAACTCTCTACTCCTCCATCATCTGTTTTAAAAGTGTCAGGGATTCATTCCCTGTTTGTTGACAAAGTAAAATCAATTTGGAGGATTCCCCCTGAACACGATTGGTACGCCTCAGAGCGCCCTGGTTTATCTTTGCAGAACACCCGCTCAAGACTTGCCCCATCTGCCTTAGCTAGGCTAAGGTCTGGCCACATTAGAATTCTGGTCTTCGACGGTCCCAACAGGACCTTTTCTACTTGCCCTTGCTTGACTATTGCCTCTACCTCTCATATTATTTCTTGTATCGGTGCCTCTGTGAGGCAACTGTCGGATGAGAGCGAGAGTGTTTTTGACCTTTTGGGGAGACACGATCTTTTGGACTTGATCTAGGGGTCTAGACCAAGGGGATCAGCAACAATAACAGCAACAACAGAATTGAGAGAGCCGCCATTATGGCACAGAGATCTTCCCTTTTTCTGGGAGTCCCGTGTCGGGCATGGTTGTTCTTCTGTGCAATATCTAAGATGCGTGACTGTGCCCCCCCCTTGTGGAAAGTGGCTGCACAAGCAATTGTGGTGAGTGTGTAGCTGAATCGTACTCTTGGCTCTATATGGAGCTACTTCAAATACAAGAGACGCTCCTTTTGTTTGAAATCTGCTGCTGTATCAGCAGGGAGCTTGTCCATGGCAAGTGCCATAAGTAACAACAACGTATTGAGAGAAATGCTACATTTTTCTGAAGTTATTTTATTTTCATGTAATACGTAGATGGATATTTTTGTCAATGAAAAGTAAGGACGTCATTATTTGAAAGCGATTTCCACGAATCATCTCATCGTTTCATTCGTTTGTTTTCCAAAACCATAAGGCATCCATAGCGTATCATTCACATCAATATTTTCTAGAAAAATAGTCTTCATCTGTTCATTTGTTCGACATCTTCATTTTGTTCGACAAGTATGTGCTCCAAACGAAATTCTCATTTTGGTGCTTTCATCTTACAAAAATAAAATCTTATTCGTTTTATTGTTATTTTGTGCAAATTTACTATGCAAGTATTTCTTTTGCTTCCAAAGTGCAGATGACTTTAAAATGGATGTAAGGATCTGAGAGACTTTAAAAAACTGATTAATAGTCATAACTAGTTAATAGCCATATTCATTTTGATATGATTCAAAAAGTTAATTAAAAAAAAAGGAAAAAAGCTTTTTCTGAAATAAACTAGTATAAATCCATGTTTAGACATTGTGACTTTCGGGAAATATTAAGCTATAAACTATAAATAAAATATAAACTATAATAAACTTTAAAAAAAACTAGATAGATAAACTGGAAATATAAATTTTAATAACTTCATTAATTTTTATCATTAAACCTTTATAACCCTGATATTTCCCCCAAACAGTGGATTTTCAAAAGTTCATGGCAGTTGAATCCTTCCTTCAATTGTATATTATCGAGAAGAAACATTGTCAATCGCATTTATTTTTTAACCAAATAGCAATTTTTTCGAGTTTCTTTTTGCAGTAAATTCTGAATATCTCCTTATTCCGATTTCATAGATGAGTTATTTATTAGAAAGGGGCCGACTCCATGGCTTAGGGTTAGCGCGTCTTCCCCAATATCTGGGCGCCCCCGGTTCGAGTCCCGGCTCGGGCATGGTTGTCCTTCTGCATTCTATCCATAAGGAGTGTGAATGTGCCCCCTATAAAAAGGGAACATGCAAGCGAATGTGATGAGTGTGTAGCAAAAGTCGCACTCTTGGCCCTAGTTGGTGCTACTACAAAACAGGAGACGCTCATTCGGCTTAAATCGCTGACTGTATCTGTGAGCTTCTGCATTGTAAGTACCATAAGAAACAACAACAACATTGGAAAGGGGGCAAATTTTTATTTACCAATATCTCCTAGACGTTTAACTATAAGCTTAATTAAAGTTACACGACTTATCACCCCATTTTTGAAAATATCCTTCATACAGACGAATTTTGAAGGCTGCAATTACTAAGAGGCTGAAAAGCGATTTTTCAACTTCTTCTTATCTTCATCATGGTCAGACATGGTCAGGCCAGATCAAATAAACCGTTGATTCTGAGATGGTCGGTGACTGTCCAAGGAGATGAATAAATATCCCCTACAGTGAGGTCAAGGCACACAAGGATGTGAGAAGGAGTGGCCTGGAAGTGTTGACATTTAAGACAAAGGGGAAAGTATTTCTTTCGCTCATAGAATTTAAGACATTTTAAGTGTCCGCTGGCAAGTAGCGAAATGCAAGTATGGGATGATGCTCCTGAGATGGAAAGAAAGAAATCTTCAACTTCTAACAGTGACTGTTGTTGTTGTTGTTATTTACGATACTTGCCAATGGACAAGTCTCCATGCTACAGCAGCAGATTTAGGCCGAAAGGTGCTTCTCGTTTTTTGAAGAAACGCCAAATAGAACCAAGAGTACGACTTGGCTACCCACTCATAACATTTGCTTGCACAGCCCCTTTTTACAGGGGAGCACAGCTCCACACATTTCAAAGATCGCACAGAAAAGAACAACCACGTCCAAACTGGGACTCGAACCCGGGACTCCCAGAACACGAGGAAGACGAGCTACCTCTGTGCCAGAGAGCCGGCAACCGTGACTGCATTTCACCCAATGCTTGTGACATCTTGTTGAAAATTAATTAATTGCATTCTGTTTCACAGATTTTCATCATCATAGCTCCAATCCTTACAAAATTGGGATGGGAAGAGGGGAGAATAGGATGAAAATTTTTCTTAATGTATTTTCGAACAAATTAAATGTACAATCGACATCTGGCTTATTAGCACATTTTTTTTGTAAATTCATAAATCATGAAAACATGGAACCTATTTTCAAGATCTTTATGCAAAATGCAGGAAATGCAAAGAAGTTATTTCAGGTAGTCGCTTGACAACTTTGCAAACAAATTATTCCGCTCCATTGCATTAGTAGAAATCCATTCGACAAACTCATTCCCAGGCAAAAATGACAAATTCCTTTCTTTTTTTGGTGACAAATGACTTTGATGCGGTGAATAACGAAAGATAACATAGAGTCGGAGGTGACAAAGCGGAACATTTATCAAAGTGGGCCTTTGCTCGAAGCTGTTTTGAGACTCTGCCTTTAAAAAAAAGTGAGAAAAGTCGTGTCAAAGAGGATATTGATGAAAGCATTTTGACACATGAGATGCAGTGCGAATTACTAAGCAGTTATCTAGCTGATGTTTTTCATTCATTCTTTCCGTTTCCCTAAAAGAATAAAGTTTCGAATTTCAGTTTGTTTTAGATAAAACCTCTTCGCCCTTCTTGTACCAAAATGTTCAAATTAATAAATTATCTGCACATTTCGCATCCTTAGGCTACAACTTAAAGAACTGTTTTGCAAGATGAAACGGCTCGGACCATGAGATCAAAGGATTCACTCATACAACAACAACAACATTAACAATAATAATAATAATAATAATAAACCTGTTACACGCATGCGTATGCAAATAAAGAAATATGTAACCAATCAGAATACAGCAATGCCATCACCAATGCCTAAATAAGACACCAAGTGTCTGGCACAGATGTTAGATTGGCTACTGCTGCGACAATGGCAAGCTATGAAGGTTTAAGTGAGCTCGAACGTGGTATGATAGTGGGCGCACGAGAGATGGAGCATAGCATTTCAGAGGTAGCAATGAAATGGAGATTTCTCTCTACGACCATTTTACTAGTGTACCGTGATGATCGGGAATCCGGTAAAACATCAAATATCCGGCAAAATTGCGGCCAGGAAAAGATTGTGCAAAAATGGGACTAACGACGACTGGGGAGAATCATTACACGTGACAGAAGTTCAACCCTTCCACAAATTGATGCTGGGTTATCAACAAGTGTCAACGAGCAAACCATTCAACGAAACATCATCGTTATGGGTTTTTCTGAGCCGAAAGCCCACTTGTGTACCCTTGATGATTGCAAAACGCAAAGCGTTACGCCTAACCTGGGTCCATCAACACCGAAAAAGAACTTTTAATGACTAAAAACATGTTTCCTGCACTGACGAGTCTCGTTTCAAATTGTACCGAGAGGATAGTTGTGTACGGGTATGGAGACAACCTCATGAATCCATGAACCCTACATGTCAACAGGGGACTGTTCAAGCCGGTGGAGGCTCCTAGATAATGTGGTGCGTGTGCAGTTGCAGTTACATGGTACAACTGATACGT
>JAOUZG010023451.1:1018748-1045839 GCA_026289955.1 Argiope argentata | reverse complement strand
CACACACACACACACACACACACACACACACACACACACACACACACTATCTCCCAGGACTCAGAGCAATTGACTTAAAGGTAACCGACACATCGGACATTAACAAAGAATATTTTATCTCAATTGGTGCAAAAACTCGATTACTTCACAGAAATTTAATATATCGCTGGAAGGCCATACATGAAGCATTTATAGAAATTTGAATAACTCTAGCCTCTCTTTAAGTTTGATGTATCAAAATAAATCAGCTATAACTGAGTTCACATATATGATTTACTTTTGTATTATTGTATATGAATCAATCGGTACAATTAAAATATAAAATATAAAGTGAAATACTCCAAACGCCTTATAAAAAATGAAATCAGCTCTCTCAAATTTCATGTAATCATATGAGAAAATTATTATTTTCAAGGCATTATTTGACTTAATTAATTTAAGTCAATAACCAACATAAACAGGTTTGCATCAATCATGTGACTATCTGAATGTATATGCGTCGATATATCGAGAATCGGGTACAGGGCTGACATTCATGCCAAGTTGTAACTTTTTGTTGATCATAAGTCGCAAAAGGTGACTATCATTTTTACCATGTTATTATAACCTTAAAAGTGTAAAATTGATTCCCCAAAAGCGATAATTCGCCAATTTTCTGACCGTTGATTTGTTCCTTTAGAAAGATCAAATTAATATAACATTTTTTTTACACTTGATAAAAACATCTTAACAACACGACAAAAAATATGTAACAAAGTTTTCACAGACTTAAACTCTTGAATAATAAATTTAAATTTATATTTTTAAATGACCATCAAATGTGACAACCTTCTGTATTATTTTTTAATAACCCTTAAAACGAAAAACTGGTGCCTCAAAAACCATAAATCGCCAATAAGTTGCCAAATCATTTTGTGTTTTCAAACTATATATATATATATATATATATATATATAGTTAAAATATTTTTTATTAATCCCCTCAAGTTGTTGATCTAAGTAAGAATTGGCTTAATTTCTTTTTATTTCTCTTGCTTAGCTATTATTTTTCCTTCTAAAGGAATAACATATAGATTGAGTTTTAAGTTAACTGATCTACGGTTTTTACGAAAAGCAGAACTAAATACAATTTTTGAGATCGAGGTCTCACACGTATAAGAAATATATTTAAAAATATTTTTAGAAATAATTTCTCAGACACCATTTGAGATGGGACATTACTTTAACGTTTTATTTATTTAATTTTTTGAAAAAAAACTTTAATGTTAAAAATATTTACAGCATTTCAAGAAAATGTGGATATTTTCAAGAAATGTGACTTAAAACAATTATATATTTATTTGTGAAGCAGTAAAAAAATCTTTGTAATAAGTTATTTTTTTTGTATCAGAAGACTTGAAGAGGAAATTCATTGAAATCTCATAGTCAGTTTTTTTCTTCACGAATTTTTTTTTATCTCAGAATATTTTATATCTGAGTCGAGATATTTTATATCTGAATTTTTCATATCTAACTTTTCAAATACTTTATATCTGAGATGAGATATTTTATATCCGAATGTTTTATAACTAACTTTTCGAATATTTTATATCTGAGATGAGATATTTTTATACCTGAATTTTTTCTATCTAACTTTTCGAATATTTTATATCTTATAATATTTTTTTTATCTTAGATGAGATATTTTATATCTAAACCTGGTCGAGTCTAAATTATATGTTGCCGGCAAAAACAATAACAAACAAAAGAAAATAAAAGTAATAATAAATCACGTTAAAGATAATAATAACATTTTAAGATAATAAGATAATGCCGACAAAATTAAAAGGAAGGAAAGCATGTGCATTTGCTAATGTATAGAGAAATTAACATTGAAGCAGTCATTTTATGTGCATCTCTATGAACAGTCGCAATTTACTGCCTCAAACTCAGGGAAACTGACAAACTATGAGACAAGCACTCACGCTTATTTAACGCATTTAATTAAAAACTACGTGCGCGTGCTAAAGTGAGATGCTCATGGTATTAAAAGACATTTTTTGACAATCTAGATACTAAAAAAAAACATGAATATTTTTCAAGTATGATGACTATGAATAATATTAACTTTTTACAATATGAAATGTTTAATTATGGAATTATGTCACACATATAAAGTAATATATAATTAGTGAGGGAAAAGTGAAGTGCGCCGGGTATTAAAAGACATTTTACAATACTAGAGATAAAAAGAAGCATGCATAGTTTTCTTAATTCTTTTTAATAAGAGATTTTTTTCATATGTGATTACTATAAATAGTATCATAGTGTTAATAATGCCTAAAAATAACTCCATAATAAATATTTTATCATGGAATTTACATAATTAATAAATATAACTCAGAATGACTATTTATATTTTTTATTTAAAAATAAATTACTATATATTTATTCAAGAATTTTTTTATAACAAAAAAAATTGTTTTTTCATAAAATCTCATTTGAATTTTTCTCAAAATTAACCCTTTGCAGTCCGAAAAATAATTAGATGCAGAATTTTTCACCTAATACAAAGATTTGTTTATTGCTAAGGAAAATAAATATATATAATTCTTTTAAGTCGAATTTCTTTGAGAAATTAATATACATCTCTTAACCCTTATGTAGGCGTTTTTAACAATTAAATTTGAAAAACAAATAAAGAAAACGTCAAAATGATGCACAATCTTGAATGGTGAGTGGCACTCGACATCCGACCGCAAAGGATTAATACAATATTTTATCTTTCTGCATGAATTAATATAAGCAGAAAGATATTAGTTTATTCCATGTAGTGAATTTTTCCTTTTAAAATATGAAAAACTTCATTCAACGTTTAACATTTTTTTCCTCTTGTAATGGTGAATAGTTTGAATATTATCATATATATCATATTGATGCAAGGATCACATAACAAAGTTCCTAATTCTAACGAATTCCAAGGGCCGCGGTGACCTGAGGGTCTAGACCTCTGTTCAAGGCGTGATAACACCCAAAACCTGTCTTGTAATAGGGCTTGGTACATGTTAAATCCAACAGAAAAAAATATCCTCTTACTGGTGTGGTGAGGAGAGGGGGAGTACCAGCTCAGGTGTCGTCCTCGCCATTTGACCGTGGTTAAAAAGGACGAGATCCGTCCCAAAATAGCCCTAGTGTTGCATTACAATGGGACGTTAATATAACTAATTAAAGCTAAAATGAAACTAAAGCTGTAACACTCACAATATACTTCCAATACAATACATTCCCAATAGCATGAAAATAAATATTAGGAAGCATTTTTGAATCTGCTAAAATGGCCTTTCTAGCCTGTTCTCTAATGAAGGCATTATTATTCTGCATAAGTTTTCGGATCTTGGATAATGAAAAAATTCTTAAAGAAATATTGATCTTTTGGAGTGAAATTATCGGCTTTCCTGAATCTATTGAGCATAATTTCGCTATTAATCTTTAACCTGCGGTTAATGCACAATAACTAAAAGAGGAATACGTATTTGACCTTATGTTGATTAATAGAAACCAAAATTTGGTTTGCAACTGTATTTGTGGTCACACGATCACACACTAAATTTCATTTATTATCATGTGATTACATGATATTGTTCTGGTTTGAGGTTTTTTCTCGGAGTTTTTCCTCGTTGTCTGATAGCGAATAAAAACTACGAAATATATCCCAAAAAGCCTTAGTATTGCTTTAATTTAGAACTTTAAATTAACGCATGTAATTAAATTATTGAATTTAGAGAATTAAATGATGATAAATCAACGCATTTTATAATAGATAGAGATAGTGCTATCACAGACAGACGGGTGTAATTTCAAATATGATTTTGTTCGCTCACAGAGTGATCTGAAGAACAAAGAATTAGTTCATTTATTCTGAAGTTACAGTTCTTTGCTTAACTTTGTTTTTTATAAACTTAAATCGGTTTGTCGTTTGGAATAAAACATTCTAATTTCCATCGTTACTAATTTTGAGGAGATAATTTTCTAAATAACTAAGTTACAAAGTTGTTAACTTTTTTTGCTAATTGTTCATTTTAACTAGTAAATCATTTATTTCACTCATAAGCAAACATACTCAATATTTTGGTTCCTTGTTGTGTTCATTAACCTAAATATCAATATAAAAATGGTTCATTTCCAAATACCTGGCCCATCTTTAAGATTTGAAAACATAAACGAAATTTTGAAACACCCTGTATGTGAAAAGCTCTCAATTTTTGTAGAACTATTGAACCATTGAAGATCTACATGCTTAGTTTTGTGCATTAAATCTTTTAAAAATCAAGTTATGAAATTATTTTATGAGTATTTGAAAAATTGAAACAAAATTAAAAGATTTAAGCTAAAAATAATAAATAGTATATATGAATTGAAAGAAAGAATTTTAATAATAAAATTCTTCAATATGAAAATCATGGAAAAATATAAAGAAATATTTAAAACCAAGTTTTTATAAAATATATACTTTTTTAAATTTCAGAGAGACAGAGATAGAGAATAATAGAATAATGGAATATTACTTTATTTCAAATATCAAATTCTATTAAATAATATGTTTGCTTGAAAACTTTTTGATTAATTTTACTGCTTTACGTTTATTTATTTTCGCTATTCTTCAATAGGATGAAAAGCATCCCTAAAATATTATGCTTATTAATTTTCTCGCTCCTTATATCTCAAAATACAAAACTCCCGTGATGAAAATTTGCTATTAAAATTATTGACATTCTATATAAAAAATGCTCAAGCATAGAAAATTTAAATTTTCCTGTATATAAATCCTTTTAAAAATGCAATTTAATATCATAATGCAAATATTAGAAGAGAATAAATAAAATGTTTTTCTACTGGATAAAAATCGAAATAGCTACGAATATAGAAAATATCTTTAAACATAATAAAGAGACAACATTTCCCATTTTTAATAACTCCACATCTTTTACTACTCCCCAAAAAAGCAAACAAAAACCTTACAAAAAGCCCTCCCTCACCCCCACTCTTTCCTGAATCCACTCCATTTTTCCCGAAAAAGTTAACAAGTCTCTGGCATTTTTCCCAATCCCGACTCCACTCTGGAAACGGCCATCTTAGCCCTCTCCAGATCTCCACCAGGCGGCGCTCTCCTCCCCTCGCAACCCGATCGTTGCCACCGGTCCACAAAGAAATAAAAAAAACAATAAGGAAGGAAGGCTCCAGTGCATCCTCCATCGCCTGGGCCAAAAGCAGAGCAAACGACTGGTGGTGCTGTGCATTGGATATTCCTGTGGATCTCCAAAAAACAACGTGCTAAAAGGCAATCCCGGGGACTTCCCAATCCCCCCCATCTCGGGATCTAGTTCACTCTGTGTTGATTACGTAGCGAAAGATGTGATATCAAGGATTTCTCCAGGCTGGAGGTAAGCGAAGGCGTTGTTTTAATGTTCTCTGACATCGTTTGCAATAGTTGGGATGAAATGGCTATCTGTAATGTCTCTTGGGAATTCTAGGGGGGATAGGGGAGGAAAGGAAGAGGATGGTGGAACGTTTCCATCCCTGAGTTTTCTGCGTTCTGGGCAGGGCAGTAAAAAGTGTTTATATTCCAAATAGAGCTAATTCGCTCTCCTACGAAATGGAACGTTTCATTGGATCGTATTTGTTACTGACACTCATAAGAATTGAGGTAAATGAATATCACATGTTAAGTGCTGGAATATTAAGACAATTTACTAGGATTTAATATATAAGATAGAATTTAGCATAAAAATAGTTCTTCTGAAACGTTGCGATTCATAGGTGTTCTAAAATCAATGAAAACGAAATTTTATTGGTTTTATAATTATAATAAAAGTCATTAACAAATAATATATTATAAGGTTAAAATAATTATCTTTAATTATGTAATTAATTAAACTATATAAATAATTAACTTACATTTGTTGTTGCTGTATTATTGTGATATGAAACAGACAGTAATTAGGATAAATATTTTATTCAAGTTTCATATAAAATACTAATGAATGAAAAGGATATGCGATATGTTATATTGTTAAAATAATAAATCCTTATTATGTTAATAAATAATAATTAATAGTCTTGATTTATATTTGTTATTGTAATCTGTGCGTTTAAAAAAATGTTGGAAGCAATAAAGATGAAATATGAATCGATTTGTTAGTAAACTAACAATCATAAGCTTTTAGCGGTATTTGACTGTAGAAAGTTCATTTGTATAAATTTGTCATATGATTAAAATAAATCTAAATAGTTAACTGAATTGTTTTATATCAATTAATAACTTGAAACAAACAATTCCTAATTTATTTAATTAAATTATGAATTTAGCAGCTTCTACTTTTTCTCAACATTTATAGTATTTTATTAATGATAAAATTCCAAAATACTGGGAATTTTGTAAATCCCGACGTATAAAACGAAAAAAAAATTAAATTCTTTTATACAAAATTAAAAATTTTTTTATACAAAATTAAAAATTTCGATTACAGCTGGATCTATTACAGCTGAAAGTTAAAATTATTTTTAAGCCATATACATAGCTTCTCTATTTAGAATAAATAAACATGTTGTTACCAAACAGATATATAAGAGAGAAATGCTTGTATTATTTATTTTTAATCTAAGTTCTAGTTTCCTCCAAACGAGAATTTAAAGAATTTTTCAAAAATCAGTCCAAAATAGTAAATATTTTTAATAATTCTTAAGTGAAATAAATATCCATTTTATATTGATCAGTGGTTATTGTGATGCTAAAAAAATATTCGTACTCTCTTTCCTATTAATTTAATATATTCATTTAAACTTAAGGAATAATTTGACAAGGGAAATTCTATGTTTTCAGGTTTTTCTCTAAATGCAATGTCAAACAAAATACCAATTCTAATAGACCACTTCTTTTGCTCATTTATAAATGTTTGCTTCGATTATAATCCTTAAATTTCTTCGAATTTTTTATATTATATGAAGCTCAAAATAAGCAAAACCTAAAACGGTCGAAATTTATTACATTCCAATTTTTATAAATTTAGAAATTTGAATTGATTGGAATATTCATTTCAACATTCAAATAAAATTAAGTGTTGTGTAATGAATAAGTATAACAGAATAGACAACTGAATTATAATGGAAAATATAACATAATAAACGAAATGTGATGAAAACAATCGTTTTCGATAATTTTCTTTTCAGAGAAAAAAAATTAAATTTTTAAATTTATTACAGCAACAATTTATGTGAAATAATCTAGATAAATGGATTTTTAATTATCTTTATATTTTATGGATTTAAAGCAAATAGAGTTATTTTTATCGAATAATTTATTTAATAATTTTATTAAACGAAAGTTTAATTCTTTTTTAAAACAAAATACACCTTTTTTAATTAAAATTTTTCATCCAATTAAAAAATTATACATATAAATATTTAAAGTTTATGTAATTCGAAAATTATCCAGAAGGATATAAAAAAATATTCCGATATTTTGGCTTAAAATTTTAGAATATCATTCTTTCATGAACATCACCTTTTTGTGATATTAATTAAGGCTTCTTTTGGTAGCAATTATTTTGTCTTAAGTATCCCATTATATTTACGCTTTGCTTCGTTGCCATTTAAAAAATCTTTTGAATTTTTATTCTCAACTATTTTTACGTTGATATTGATATTTGTTATTTTAATTTTTTTCAAATTCCAATATCGTTTTTAATCGATATCGTTTGCAGATTCCTGATATCATTTGCATGATGGGAAAGCAGTTATTTATTCCTTTATAATCAAACAATATTCCATCATTAATATGTTTTTATCTTATTTGCTACAATACATCAAATGAAAACAGATATTCTAATTGTTAGGATTATTATAACATAAATATTTTGTGTTAATTTTTTCCCGATTTACTTTTATGACAGAAAAATAAAACTGTAATAAAAGACGTTCTTTATTTGTTATACTTCTATTTCATAGCTTTAAAATTTTCAAAACGTTGTTCAGTATAAAAATTATTAGATAATTACTTCTTGGGGAGTAAAAACTAAGAAAATATTTTCATATTTTTAATTGAATTTTTGATTAAAAAAATCAATCATTTTTATAGTATTTTTACAATGCATTTGGAACATAATATCACATAAAAATATTTTCAAGCCACCTTACATTTAAAATTTAATTTTCCATTTCTATCAATTTTATTTTTATTTAATTTTTTTCCAAATTGTTACAAATTTTTAAAATTTTTAAATATTTTTTCACATATACATTTTTGTTTTAGTAACTAGGTTATCAACGATATTTGGGCACTCGTTATCGCTGCCTTAAAATTAAACGCAAATTTTAA
Organism: Argiope argentata; assembly: GCA_026289955.1. Taxonomy (NCBI): domain Eukaryota; kingdom Metazoa; phylum Arthropoda; class Arachnida; order Araneae; family Araneidae; genus Argiope; species Argiope argentata. The sequence goes on along the minus strand of JAOUZG010023451.1, from coordinate 1,037,487 downwards.
GAATAATATAGGAGGAATAATCAATCCTAAATAAATGTAAATCGACAGTATTTTGAATTAAAACAAATATTGTTCTAAAATTTAATATCAAGGACACAAAACAATATATAGAAAGTGAGCAATAACAAATTAAAATAAATTTTTATTATTAATAATTTCAAATTATTAATAAAATATTAAGTGAATTAATACATAAAAGGATAAGAATGAAATGTATTTTAAAAAATCTATTTGTGACCTTTCTATCAATAAAATTGCTATAAACATATTTCATCTTTTCATCATTAAATTTTTTAAATTTATTTTTCAAAAAAAAATCTTTAAAAATAAAATTTTGTTACACGCGTTTTAAATAATTGATTCTATTTCTAATGTAAAACATTTTATAATTTTGCATAATTTCATAAATTTAGTGAAATAGAAGCAAAACGTATTTTTATTATAAAATTTTTCGGAAAAAAATCATTTAATTAACTATTTAATTTTAAATTAACATATTTATCAGGATTATTTTTTCTGTTATTTAAAAATTTCTTTATTTAAATTGTTGTAATTTGCTATCTGAATTTAGGGGAAAATAAATCTTTGAAATGAGTCAATTATCTACGTATAGCAAAAAAACAAACAAACAAGCAACCATGATATATTTTAAACAATACAATACAGCGTTATTCAGCAGAAAGATTTTTATGCAATGGATTTTCTTATTTAATTAATGTAATACTGATAATTATTAATTTATCAAAAATTATTAGTAATATTGAAAGTTTTCAATCCATCCAAAGTCTAATTATTATTTTGATAAATTATTAATGCTAATAGTAGGCGTGAAATTTACATGTAAAATAATAAAAATAAAATAAAAATCTATAAAATAAAATAAATTGATAATTTGAATTCAGTATTTATAAACTATATAATATTTAACATAGTTCATGTAATTTTGATAATATATAATAATAGTTTTTAATAAATATAACTAAAAGAATATTATTTTTTTGCCATAAAGTGATAGAATGATATTTTTCCTTTAAAAACTCAAAATATTTAAAATTGAGTTTCATTTCTTGCTATTATAATTAGATTTATGTCTATAAATAAGATGATTGAATTAAATTATGGAACTGAGCTTTAATTTTGAAAGAGATAAGAGAAAAACACAGTTTTAAATAATGAGCACATAAATTCTAAAATTACATATTTATTATTATATGTCATGTTAATATTAAATTCATAATATACCTAATGATAGTATCCAAAAGAAATTTTAAATCAATAAAATAATAGAATGTGTTTCTATTACACAATAGGTGATGATACTGATTATTTTAAGAGATACCTTTAACATTGTTAATTAAAAGTTTTAAGTAAATATTTGAAAGAGAGTAAACGGGGAAATTAAAAAAAAGCTATTCTATCAATACATAAAATTAATAAAGATTTATTAACTTATCAAGAAAATACTATCGTTTTATTAATTAAAAATTTCCTTTCCATACATAGAAAAAAGAAGTTTATATATATTTTGAAACTTTCATTGAATTAATATTTACGTATATAATTAGCCATTTTGCTTATTTGTCTCCAATTTTCTATTCTCAACGTTTAATTAAATCTTATGACATTCAAATAAAATTATTTAAAACTTTGAACGAAATCAAACTTTGGGTGGCTTTTAAAAATCGTTTGGTACAGTTTGTTATTCTTCGAAAATCAAAAGTTGCATGTATTCTATCGATTCTGTTTGTATTTTAATTAAATCTGCTTTGATTATACCTTTATTTATTCTATTTTTTTATTTATTGTTTAATTAAATATATCTTTTTTGTCTATCTATCTTTCTATTCTTCTACAATCCACCTTTTAATTAAAAATCAAGTTACAGATGACAAGAAAATTTTGATTATTATAATATTTAATATAAAAGTTATTGCAATGAAAGATTATAGATATCTTGAATAATTTCGTTTAATGGCATATATACTATAATTCCATTGAGCTCAAAGATTTTTACTTTTCCATATAGAATGTTTCAATTTGTTCACCATCATTATATTATATGATATGCGAGAACTGTATTTTTTAAAAAGGAATAAATTCTGTTTGCATATATTATAAGGAATTAAGAATTATATAATCATAAGAAAGTATTCAGGTTCCACAAAAGTTAATTAAATAGTTATTTCGTTTAAATAAAATGTATAAAAATAATTTTATTCTAAATAATTCCGGATTTATTAGCAATAGTTAGTTTATATGAGTTTTTAATTATCAAATCAAATAAACGCTTTTCACATTCCATTGCTTTTAATTCTAAAATATATCTCTTAATTGTACATTTCTTTTTAGAAATTTGGACGTTTTATAAGACATCATCACAGTAAATATAAATAAATGATCATGTTTAAATTTAAACATTCTTTCCAAATTAATCAGTAGAGGCTTTATTTAGGTGGGAATCTAACAAAATTGCAATACGACTGACAGACAGCATTTATTAAGATTCCAATTTTATTATATAAAAATTCTTATCGTAAATCCCTTTAGTTCGGTGCAATTATTATTTGAAAATGTATTCGCTATTTTCTCAAACTTTATTAAGATCGAGAATATATACTTTGATATGAGGGGTTTTACTTATTGATTAACGGAACTATGTGAAGGATTAAATTAGTAGTGACTGAACTTTTGGAATTTAATATTTAAGATGTAATAAAATTAATGAAAAGAGAGTCATGATTTCAATTTAAAGTAATTCTTCAATGACAGATGCATATAAAAATTAGTAAAATTTTGGATTATGAAAAGAAATCAATTTCAGGAATTTAATTAAAATAGTTTGTATAAAAATTTAATGTTTTTTATTATGCATAAGTTACGAAAATGAATATAATTAAAAAGAATTATGAATCATTTTAGAAGAATCAAAACAGTTTTATGAGAATATTTTTTAATTATAAATTACGTAGGTTTGATTGTCAATTTAGAAGAACTTGAAAAATTTGATGAATTTTTTTATTAGTAATCTTAAAATAAATTCGATCGAATGTTACTGCTATACAGCAAATGTAGTCGAATACAACAATTGCGTGAAAACGGATTTTATAAACTTGTACCAGTTGTGGAATTGAAAAATGCATAATGTACAAAAAATTTAAATATCAAATTTGAAAGCTATCAAACATTTTTTGATTGAAAATATATTTTTCCCAGAAGTTACCAAGAGTAAGATAAAAAAAGAATTCTGATTTTGAAACCAAACCAAAAATAACAATTGTTTAATAAATTTACATAATTGCCAAATAAGGTATTTTACCAAAATAATAATAGTTAAAAAAAGATTTAAATAAAATCTGCATATTTCAATATATCGTGTCCGAACATCATTTCTTGAACGGCCAAGCACCACGTGCTCGTGCAAGTTACATTATATTTTTTATTCATTTTAACTGTTTCATCGAATGAGTCACTTTAGTATTGCAAACGTTCCAAAAAACGTTTTTCTTGTATTTATTGTTTTAAAAAATATCACATTTCCTATTTATTCCATTTCGTATAATAACGCGCTCAAAGTGATATTTTCCTAGGCTTTATTTGATGTTATCATTAACCTATTTTTTAAATAAGAGCTTTTGTAAATGCAATGGCAACGGGTTATTAAAAGCTACTTTTTTGAAATGCTTGTGCAGATAATAAAATTTCAATTTTTGGCTTACGAATTTTTGTTGATTTCAAAAAGCTCATCCCAAAAATAACATCATGTTCTGACACGAAATAATAAGAGTTTAAGAGATGATAAAATTTTTAGTTTTCCCTACGGATTTTCGTGGACTCCAAAATCCTCATCCCCAAAATAACATTCTAATGTTCTGACATAATGATAAAATTTGTGTGTCACTTTAGCAGTATCCAAGCAATTTAATAAGAATATTTTATAATTATAAATTACGTATGGTTTGATTACCAGTTCAAAAAAAACATAAACAATTTGATAAAAAGTGTTTATTAATATCTTTTTAAAAAGTTCGATTGAATGTAACTCCCATAGGCATATATTATATTAAAGGAATACAGTAATTTGTATAAAAATGGTTGTATCCGTTTTGAAACTAAAGAACAGGAACAGAAGAAAAGATTCAAATATCAAAATTTAAAAATATCAAAGAACTTTTTATTTGAAATATATATTTTTCCAGGAAGTTTTTGCGAAAAAGATAAAAATGTATCCTATCTTTGATAGCAAACTAAAAGCAACAATTATTTGATAAATTTTCAGGAGATTTATGATGAATAAATTATTAGTGAATTATGAAATTATATATTTATTTATATAAATTATATAAGAAAACTCACACCGTCATCTTCTAATTTGACTACTGATGAATGTAATTCCGATAATATGTATTAATAACCGTAGTTATGCCTATATAATCATTGGGAAATGCACATTAATGGCAGTAAAATAATGATAAAATAAGATCATTATTTCGCAAAAGCTTTAAGTTTTTCAAATGTTGCATTTTGTACATGATCCCTCATCCGTTGCAAAAATACTTCAACTAACAATGTTGCGGTTATTATTTTTCGATTTCTAAAGCTAATCTAGAATTATTGGTTACGTAATTTCATGATATATCTTTTATTATTTATATTTATTTATTTATTTTTGTTAAAGCCGAAACTTTATTCAATGATAAAAAGAATCGGGATATGCTATTAATTCTTTCAATAATAAAAAAAACAGCAACAAAAATGAATAAATAAATAAATAACAAAATACGCTTCTCGAAGATGAGCAAGTTAATATTTCTGAATTTAATAATATATATTCCAAAGATTGAAAAAAAAGATTAATTCCTTGAGGATTCTGTCTTCTGATTATTTTGCTTCTTTACACAATAAAGCATGGATATGTACAGAACGGAATAGATTTTGTTAAGCAGGATATTTGATTCGATTGTTTCCAAATCTATATTTACAAAATCTGTATATATGTTGTAAGATTATTTGATATTAAATAAGAAATATTTATTAACAAATGTTATCGAATTTGGTATTTGAAAGAGGAAAGTATTTATTGATAAATATTTATTGTTTTACATTTTTGGTGCGATAAAGTTAAATTCAAACAATTAATTTTAAAAACAAATTGACATGTTTTCCGCGTGGTTAAAATTATAATTATGAATAATGAAGTTTGTTCCAACTTTTAAAACGATATGATCACTTAGAAATATTTTTATTCTTTTAAAACAATATCAATTCAGTAACAATTGTTAAGTTGAAAATAATATAAAAATGCAATAAGAATAGTTATTTCTTTTGGTCTAATTGACTTAGTTTGAGTCTTTTTCCAACCTAAAGGCTATTCACCCTGACATGTTGCTTTTCTGCTTGTATGATAGAATTGCCAGAAATATACTTTTACAGAAGCAGAACGATTCCGTTTATTTTTATCTTCTGCTTATTTTTTAATCTTCTGCTTATTAATATCTTCTACTTATTTTTTAAAAAATGAAATAGTTGTATTTATCTACTTTATCAAATTAATTTTATTATCATTTTGAATATTTAGAACAAAGTCGACCAACTTTAGCAGGACAGTTTTTTGTTGTAAATATTTTTTTCGGAGAATATATTTAGATAAGAAGGACGTACTTATTAAATATGAATATTTTTCAATCTTATCTACATATGAACTGGTCATTTAAGTAAAAAAAATCATGAATGCAATTTGTTTTACGTGTTATTATATATTCTTGCTATTGTATGGGAACGGAATATATTCGTATTCGAATAATGTCAGATAATGTCATTACTCAAAACTTTGAGGTGACAGTATGTTATTATCCTATGGCAACAATGATATATTGTCGGTATGATAGTAGATAGAAAAAGGCTCTAATAGTTCAGAAAAATATACTTTTAAGATGCCCATTTAAAGATAAAGTAGTTTCATTATCAATTTTGATTAATGATAAATAAGCATTTCTCAGGCTTAATTTTCTTAAATATCAATAATTATACTATTTTGTTGGTTCGTTGTTTCACCTATTTATAGTATTTGGTGTTTCCTTTATATTTTTATATGTATATTTGATTCCTTCAAAAATTGATACAAACTTTAGTTAATGTCCCCTATTTTAGAGAGTTTTTTTTCTTATCTTCATACTTGTTTTGTTTACTGCTCTAATAAATCTTTCAAATGGAGTAAACTTATTGGACATCATTGTTTCATGTTAAATTCTTTTGTTCGCGACATATAAATTTACATAATTTGCTGTGGTGCTCCTAATTTTTTTTTCATTTTATTATAAATGCGGAGTGGATTCAATAATTAAAATGATGCTTTTCATTTTATCTAATAACAAAGGAAACTGTGCATATATGTATGTACTGGTGGTATGCTTTTCATTTGATCTCTTTTAGTAACATATGTCATTGTGCGTATATGTATGCACTGAGGGTATGCTTTTCACTTGATTTTTAGTAATATAAGTAATTGTGCATATATGTATGTACTGGTGGTATGTTTTTCATTTGATCTCTTTTAGTAACATAGGTGATTATGCGTATATGATTGATGCTATGCTTTTCATTCGATCTATTTTAGTAACATATGTGATGTACGCATGCCTATGCACTGGTGCTATGATTAATTTTAGATCTTTTAATAATATAGGACTTTGTGTGTATATGTGTTCACTTTTATACTTTTCATTTAATCTCTTTAAATAACCATTGGATATAGTGTTTATAATTGTGCATTGGTGCTATGCTTTCTTTTTATTTCTTTTAATAACAAAGGAGATTGTGCTTATATGCTTATATTGGTGCTACGCTCTTTATTTTATCTCTTTTAATAATAAAGGATATTGCATGTATATGCTATGCTTTCCATTTAATCTCTTTTAAAAATATAGTAAATTGCGTGTATATGTATGCGCTGTTGTTGAATCGGACTAAGTTGTTTGATCCAAAGTTACCAAGTTTGGGAGAAGGGAACTTTGAAAAGTGAAAATGTGTGAGAATGTTTTTAAAATTTTGATTTTTTTTTTGTATAAAATAATGTTGCAATGAAATGTAATTTTGTCAAATAAAATTCATACAAACTGCATTTCTCCGAATTTCGACATTCATTTTGAATATATATTCATATTTCAAAAATTTCGATAATGCCTTTTATTGTTGCATTGAATCATTTCCATTGTTTTATCAAATGCATATAAGCATTTTTTTCATCGCTGAGAGCTTAAACAGAAAGATTCGAATTTTCATTTGCACAGTTTAAGCAAATAACAAGAAGATCCACCTCACCGAAAAGTAGATGGCAATTAGTAGATAATTAATTATTCGGACAGTTAATAATTTAATGACACTCTGATCTCTCGGGACTTGACTCCATTTGCGGGGTCCTTTCACACAATAAGCAGAATAGGTAAGGCGATTAAAATAATGTGACTTTAATGTCTATACCATGAGTGCTCAAAAGTGCTCCGTGGAGGGAATGATGAAAAGGAAGTCACACTTAAGAGATTCTACTGAAATGAAGCACAGACATATTCGTGGAATTAATTGGCTCCTCAAATAATGATAATAAATAAAATGATTTAATGTAATGTAGGAGTGAATTTTGGAAAACACAGCTTAACCATGACATGTAACAAAGAAAATGGTAATATTAAAATATATTGTAGAGTAGACTTGAGATCATTCTGCTGCATGATGGGAAGTTTGAAGATTAATTTAAAGTTATTGAATAATAGCATGTATGATTTCAGTATATTGATTATAATATTTAAATTTTTTGGGAATTTTATTAAGGCAATATATAATAGATCATTGTTAATGCGTTACACAAAATTCAAAAATTAAAGTTATACCTTAACCCTTCAAGCGGCTGGAACGTAGAAATCCTCTCCAACGTGTCGCTTTAAAACCGCCAGGAACGTAGAAAGTCTCCATCCGCAAATATCTCTTAACACGGCTACCCCGTAGAAAGTCGCCATTGCTTTCCCCCCGTAAGTGTAATAAACGAGGTGGGAGATCGGCTTGTTTTCTGGTTTCCGCTGGCTGTTAGAATGCGGGTGGTCCCTCCAATTAGGGGAATAGGAAATCCCCCCTGAGAATAGGACATCACTTTCTTGTAAGAATTCGCGATAACAGGACCGATTGGTGATATGAGCTGTACACTTCATTCTTTCTTTCAATATTTCATTTCGAATCCAAAAAAAAAACAAACTATTATACTTATTACAGATAGGGAAACTCTCATATTTACATGCCATAATTATGTATAATAGTTTATTGAAAAGAAAAAGCGAGTTTTCAAAAGCGGGTTTGAATTTTCTGTATTTGTCTAATGAAATATTAAAAAATCACGTTTGAACTGTTAATAATACTTTTATTAATTAAAAAAAATCTTATATATTTATTTATAAAAAACGTTATCAATTTGTTTTCATCCCAATTAATAAGCGACAAAAATATTTATAAATAAATGTCATTGTAACTATTGCTTAAACTTTGTATGTAGAATTTGGCCAAGCATTTACTACGCAAGGGAAGACAAATTTGAAAATTTTTGGATATAATTATTTATTTATTTTTGACTTTTTAAACTTAACTTTAGTAAAAATGTTGTTAACTCTTTTTATAAACGCTTTTATTTAATGTATCTAGATAACTATAGTTATTTTTTTTACTGTTTAATATTATTTTTTATTTTACTAAGTTAATGCATGCGTTATTTACTACTTTTGCGCAAATCATATTTTTCTTTCTTTTCGGGAGGAGGGGGGCAGATGGAAAAAAACTGTTTCTTTTATAAATATAAAAAATATTTTTTTGGAAATTATATATATTTATAATATAAAGAAAATAATAAAAAAAGAAAAGAAATATTTTTATTTTTATAAAAAATTATAAATATAAAAACATTTTTTTAAACTATGTATTTCAAATATACATTTCTATTATAAATATATATGTGAAATCTCTATAAAAAATCAAACCAAATTCATATGAGAGGAAGTTTTGTGTCTTGTGATGGACTACTAAAAGCGTAAATGAAAAAAAATACATAAAAATAATACGGATTATTAAAAAAGTTTAGTACATGAAATATATATATATATATATGTTCGCGCTGTACAAGACAGACCGTTTGACCAACAGCTACCAAATGTGGTACATGTATACCTAGGGTGCCGGGAATGTGCACGTCAGAGCCCCTTTTTTTATTTTTAAATAAAATTTTAATTAACTAAAAAATAAGCCAAATTTTGAAGTTTTTTCGCTATAGCTTCCGAAAATATTACAGTACAAAATTGATTTTTGCATCAAGTTAAAGCTAAAAAAATTAGCTTTTCAATGATACTGATGCTTTGACCTATAAATTAAAACTCTATTTTTAAGGAATTTTTAAACATTCAATTTAATCGTTTTTTTCAACAATTTATTTCACATAAAATAAAAATATTTTTTTTCTTTTCGAGGATATAAAATAAATCAGCTTATAATAATATGCAGCTAATACATTTCAGAAGTTCTGATTAAAAAAATAAGTTAATTACTACCAAAAATAAAACAGAAAAATATAATTTTCATCACGTGATTATATGAAATGAAATAAATAGGAAATGTGATATTTTTTAAACAATAAATGCAAGAAAAAAATTTCTTGATCGTTTGCAATATCAAAATTATTAATTCAATTAAAGAATTAAAATGAATAAAAATACATAATAAAAATATATTATAAAAGTGTGACAGTTAAAACAGAAAAAGAATTTTTAAAAAACCACCAAATGATAATCTTCTGAGAGCGAGATTATTTATTAAAAAGTAAGAAATCTTAAACGAACTCGAAGATGACGTCATTTCAAAGAAACGACGAACAAAAAGCAATTGATAATAAGTAGAAATAAAATATATTTGCATTCGTGATTTTTTTTTTAAATTTTTCAAACAAGAAGACATGTTTTGAATTGTTACTTTTACTTATGTGAAGGAGATATATTGTGCAAATCAAAGAATTCGCCTTCGTGATTGTAAATTATCTCCACATTTTAATGAATCTTGCGAAATAAAAATGCATCTGCTTTCAACGTTAAGCATATGCAATATTAAAGCTATACTGGTAAAACCAGGTCAGTTATTTGAAAACGCATCTTCTTTCAAACAAGTATACGTAAAAATCAATAATGCAAAATTTATAAAATCAGATAAAAATATTATTTACCCGTATATTTCGGAGATATCAAAATTTTCTAACCAAAACGATATCATGTTCTCAGGTGAGAAAAAATAAATCAACTATCATTCCAAATTAAACATATAAAAATGTCATTTTAGGCACGTGTCTGCAAAAAATGAAACAAATATGAAACATGGTATTTTTGGGAAATAAATGCATGGAAACGTTTTCTGTGATATTTTACTATACATATATTACTAATCCAATTCAACAGTTTTATTTAAGGAAAATATGGCTTAACATCTACAAGGTATCTTCTGTAATCGGAGCCCAACATATAATTTCTTAATTTTTTTGGGAGAGACATACATTTCTTAACAAATGCTCTAAGTGAAATATAAAATTAGTAGATTGAGAGAAGAAATGGTGATGAATTACGACTTTTAAATTTTTACATATATCATCTGCTCTGTGAATCATATTTAACAAGATATTCTACAGACAATAAGTCTTCCTTAAAATAAAAAAAAATTGGTACTCCAATCAACTAAATCAATTATCCAAGCTGATCGATCTATGCAAATTTCAATATAACTATTCGATAAAAATTGGCGATTTCAGATCACTTTATCAGGATCTTAAAGAAGCCAATCATGGTTACTCTAGAATAATTGGCCTAGAATATGAAAATGATGATTGTTCTAAATTTGCAAGAATTGATAAAGAAGATAAGTACTGAATAAATCAGTCATATTTGAAGAAGATAGAAATGTTTATTTATTTACTGAGAAGTTGAAATATTAAGAATATTTTACAGAATATGAATCTATAAGACCAAAGGAATTGAAACCATAATTTTTTTTAATATATTTATAAACAAAAAAATATGTATTATTATTATTGAGATCATTTATATACATCTAAAAATAAAATTAAAAACTGAATGTTTCATTTAATTTGGGAAATTTTTGCTGAACAATTCTTTGAGATATTATAAATTATAAAAAAATTATAACTTTTCAATTTCTGTAGTGAACATAAAACATCAACTACTCTGCTCTCAATTCTTAGTTTTATTTAATGACATACTTAGATTGAGTAAAGAAATCTTTATATTAATGGAAGCTTCATTTCCATTTTAATTTAAAACTGAATTTTACGTGCACTGATAGAAAATCAGAGAGAGACGCGGAGTTCAAAGATAGGACAGATTAAGGCCTATATAATAATGCAAGTGAATCATATGGCTATCGAAATTTAGAGCTTAAAAATATTTTGCTGGAAAACTTATTATGAGACTAAGTTAAAATTCATCGAACCCTTTTGTCCGAATAAATATTGACGAATCGGCTGGTCGCCAAATGCGGCTAGTTTATAATAAATGGAAAATTATTATATAAACATTTATTTGTATTCAACAAAATTCGATTATTGAATTTCATATTGCTTTGAATAATGAAATGAGTAAATGTCCAATTATAATTAATAATAATTAATAATATTAATAATAATTAATAATAATTAATAATATTAATAATATTAATAATAATTAATAATATTAATAATAATTAATAATATTAATAATAATTAATAATGAATAAATATCCAATTACAATTAATACTTTGCATTAAAACAAAGTTAGTCTTAGATATTAATGAAATTAAACAAATGCAATAAAGGTTGAATTACATACATTCTATTTAAACCTATTACAAGGCTGCGAATTCAGAACTTAATAATGAGTACTGATTTACATGCATACTTAAAAATTAAAGTAAAAAAATGCCATTACAAATTAAAAATTAAAAATTACAGTATTTTTATATATCTGTAACATTGCTGCTGATAATCAGTACCATATAACTATTTTAAAATGTCGTCTAGAAGAAATTTTAAGCCTAATAAAATAACAAGAAAGATGTGCTTAAAATAGATCTTATACTATAGTACCCTGTTTCAGCAGATTTGGGCATTATTCCTTGCCGTAAAAGGAAACCAAAAAGTAGATGTAGTTTTTTTTATATCTGTATTTTTCCAATTTAATACTTTCAAGGATGTTGTCAAATTGGATTTGTTGAAAAAGGCTTCAACACATTTATTTGCTTCTTCCATAATGTAATTTATCACTGTGTTACGAAAAAAAATTCTGAAAAACATCATCGAATCATCTAAATCCCAAGGAAAATTTTTTACCCATGCACTGATACTAAGAGTCGAAGTAAATTGAAAATTTGGAGGAGCATTGGAAGGTGCTTGCAAGTCAATAGGAGATCTACAGCGAGCTGCATTTAAAGTATCATCATCAGATTCACTTTCCGATTTAGAGTATTAATCTTCAGAAGATAAAATTAATTCATCACAGTCAGAATCGTTAGAATTTAAATCCATATTAAGCTCAACAATTTTCGCATAAATAAAACGTTAATTAAATTTAGTCCAAGAAATCAATAGTAAATTTCAGTAATATAATAAAAAAGCTTGATGATATATATTTCATAAAGGTAATCAACACTTATTTAATTTAAAAAATATTCGTAAGGTCAACTCAAGTTCCCTAAGCAGTGCACTTCACTCGAGTTTCTAGACCTTTCAAAAAGAAAATTATAGCCAGGAAAAATTAATAACCTTTGGAATTAAAATTTAAAAATAAGAATCCTATTGAATGATTACATAAGTCAAACTGTTATAAAAATACCAATGAGAAATTAGAATTTGACCATGTGACCAATATGAAAGCAGAGGCAAATAAAAGTGATAACGGATTTATTTAGAGATCCCTTTGCCCTCATGTGAAAGACCTTTTTATCATGCCAGAACATGGTATTATTTTTGGGATGAGGTTTTTGGCATCAACAAAAATCTGTAAGCGAAAAATAAAATTTTTATTATCTACACGATTGATGTAAAATATATTTCAATTAGATAAATTAATACACAAATTTCCAATTAGTTAATTTATTTTTTTTAGAGTTACAACGGAAAATTTTTAATTAAAATTTTTGACATGCTTTAAGAAATAATAATTTACGAAAATATTAGCTTTTAAATTTTTAAAAGATATTTGTGAATATTATTTTTGCTTTGATAAAAAAATAATTACAAATTATAAGAAGATTTTAACATCAAGAGAACTCCGATGATGCATCTATGACTAGACCACCAATAACTTGCTGCTTTACCACAGCAACATGATTCCCAAACCCAGATTTTACCAATTAATTCTATAATAAAAAATTCACGATCCTTATTATCTTTATATATAAATTAATTATGATTTAGCACAATATTCAAATTTTTGTATTGCCATTTTTAAGCCACTTTTCTCCCATCTGAGTTTTATGACTGGAAGAAAAGATCACTTAAATGAAAAACTCTGATCATCCTTCACAAACTGGCAAAACTATTATAGATTCATTAATATCTATAATTTTCGTTTGTTTTAATTAATGGACTAAAATGTGTAGCAATTATTTTTTATTATTTCAATGAACTAAAAACCTAATTTTTCACTCACGGTTTTTAAACGTTGCTGAAGTTATGATTACGTACTCTAAAGTGTTTTTTATTATTATTTTATTGAGCATCCATCTTTTGAAATTCACATGCAGAGAAATATTGTAAATGAAATTTTTTAAATTATCCAAGCACGATGCACATGGAAGAAACGTTCTGAAAGGGGTAATTTTTAATTGGTCGATACTTGCAGCTGTCTCCTTTTTATCTACAAGATTTCACAATTTATGAAGTTTCACAAAAATTCATAATGCTGTAATTTAATAAAGTGGATACAATTGAAATTTTGATTCCATTGCGTAAGTTAAATGAAGAAAAGGTTTTTAGCAATATTTGTTGGCAGAGAAATGCATGGATTTATGAAAATATTACTGTGCAAACTGTGAGTAATTTTTACAAATAATTGGGACAAGTTTCAGAATGATATAATAAATTGACATTCAAAATATTCACCTACTAAAAATAAGAATGAAATGATAATTTTTAAACGATGTAAGCCATTTTCATAAATGGATGCTTTATTCTTATTTCAATATTAAAATTAACTTTAAAAACTTATTATCTCAACTTACATCTTAATTATTTCAAAATAAGAAAATAAGTCAAAAATATCCAAATTAATAATATTTTAATAAACATATTATTACTAAAATATTTACTTGCTATACATTGACAAAAGATTGTTTTATTAAAAAAATTGAAAAAAATTTTCCACATTTTTATTTTAAAATTTTTGATAACAGCTATATATTTTCAAAAATGAACGTAGTATTTTTAATATTAAGTATTAAAAATATTAATAAATTTTTTATATTCTATTTTAATCAGTGTACCATATATATCCTTTTATTTTAATTTCCAATGCCAAATATGCCAGCAAAATGCTTAAAACTAAATATCGGGAAAAACTAAGTAAGATTCTCTGAGTGTTGGCAAAAAGAAAGTATTATGTTCGTAATGCAATTTGATGAATAATAATTCCTCTAAATAATCCATTAAACATTTTTTTCAATTTTTTACACAAATTTATAAAATCATATTGCTGGATTTTTTAAATTTATTTTGGAACAAATTATATTTTCTGAAAACATTACAAATTAAAACAGAAGATTTTAGTTCTCAGAGCGAAAACCAAATTCTTATCTGAAAAACCGCCCGGTAATTGTCGTGCTTCGACAGATTTACGACTCAAATTGTCACTCTGTTCCCTGGGACACACGATTCCTCGTATTTCGGGTGGTATTATTGTTAAAAAGCGGTGTAGATTACCCTCCGCTGTTACTGCTCGGGGGAAAGCAAAACACACCATGCCGGTTTAGGAACGTCCTGACAATTTCTTCTCTTGTAAATTGTGCTCAACCTTTATTTTGACCGCTGCCGTTTTAAGAACATACTTGCGTTAGACAGCCGACGCTCGATGGGTAAATATGACACTTCCAAGGAATATGAAAAAATAAATAATAAACCTATTCCTTTATTCCTTAACTTATAAGAGAAGAATGGAAACCCCCGAATAAATATTTGTAAAGGCGCCAAAAACAATTTAATTTCTTGGCAATAATAAAAAATATTGCTCCAAATTTTGTATAAAAATTATTTCATTTTTTTTTTAAAAAAATATTACAAAATGCAAAATATTTTATCAGTTACTCAATGCTTACGATTTCGGTATTTTTTTCTCTTTTGCAAGAATAGTTTAATTATTTGAAAATAACAATAAAGCATTATCTTAACCTCAGTCAGATGATGAGTATGACACCTGAGTTGGCATCCCCTTTCCGAACTACACTAGCGCCGATATTTTGCCATGGTGTTGGATTTAACATTTGTTGGACCCGCATTATGACTTAATTTTTAATGGGGAAATTCTAACATAGATACCATCGGTCTTGAGACCGAAACCTTTTCATTAGGCCACCAAACCTCTGTAAATTAAAATATATATGGAGAAAGTACAAGTAATATTTAATAATCAAAATATTTATTATAGAATTTGTTGTAAACTTTCATATTTTAGACATTTCCGATTGTCTTGACAGATTCTCTCTTTGAATGTCGCCTTTTTATGACTAAAAAAAACGAAAAAGAGAATAAACTTATTTTGGTATGTATTGTAGAATTATTTGCCTTAGTTTTCGTGTTCCGCTTTACAACGAAAGGAGGGTGAAGTAGCTTCTGAGAGTAAGTCATAAACAGACTCTCTGAAGCCATGAAGACACACGGATTAACCATAAAACTGAATTACTAGACCATCACAACAGCAACACTGGCGAGAATTGTGGTTGATTCCTAATGGCCATCACCGGCCACGGTAGAACCTCCCCCCCAGAGGGAAGTACGAACTCACAGCCCAAGGAATGCGAATCCAAAGCCCTATCAACCAGGCCATTCCGTTCACTTTGGAATTATATATAATTACCTATTATTAAACTTTTAAATAAATAAGTTTGGTATTAGTTTTGAGATTATCTATACCAAATTTAGGATGTAATACGTTGGGGGTAAATTTATCTATCTATTTACCTATTTCATGTGAGTAAGATAGTTAAAAAATGTAGAGTGACATTGTTGAAATTTTATAAATGGATTTATTACTAAATTAATAAATCTCTGTCAGATTAACGACGAAGTTAGTAAAAGGTTTGATAAGTTGTGCATCTGACTAATAGTGTGTATGTGTATGAGATAATTAAAAAAATCAAGAAGATGTTTTATGGAAAGGTTTTTCACATAATTTTTACAGTCAAATTTTTAATCTTTACCGCAGTTTAATCTCGCAGAAGTCACCAAAAATTAGTAAAATTGTAAGACTTTAAATACAAATAATTTAATCAATACAAAATAAATAGAAGTACGAATCCCTCAATTTATAAAATTCTCAGTTATCGGCAGATAATTTGCAAAATGATGAGAAACAAGTAAAAAGTTTTCTAATGTCAATTCTTACCTAGGCGAATAAAGAAAAAATTTATTTTAATTACTTTTTATTAAATAATTACAATAATCTAAATAATTTTTCAAACCTTTCTTAATTTTCGCTAAAACTTCGCATTCTTCACCTTCACGCGAAGAATACTGAAATTCCAGCATTTTACCAATTGAGCTACTGCCTATTAATTTCAAATTTCGGTAAAAACTGCTAAAACTTTGTTTAAAGTATTGAAAAATAGTTAAATTCAATGAATGAATTAATATTTGAAAAAAAATTATTAACATTGGGAGTCATCCGCAACAAGTTTAAAAAAAATGTCTTTGAACTCGAGTGCATGAATAAAAAGTATTTTATTAGCGAATGAAAATTTGAACAAGATATATAGATATATAGAGAGATTGTGTGAACAAATGATAGGAATTAAAAAAAACCCCACTCAAATCAGTCTAAAAAGGATTTTAAAAGTTTTTATGTGATATTAAGTATTACAAATAAATGTAACATTTCCTATTAAGGACTCGATACGATTTAATAATCTTGTATAAATTATATGATTTAAGAAATAGTGAACTTCTACCTTGCAAAGCTAGATGGCTAGCTTTTTTTACAAAAAAATTTTGTAACTTTTCTTTGTTTATATTGATATAAATCTATTTTGTTTGTAATTGAAAATTTTAAATAGTATTTTGGAATAAAAAATCACTTATAATGTCATGAATATATCAATGATTAAAATATATATAATTCACCGAGGTTAACTATCCTTTTACAGCACTAGATAGCTGAAGATTTACAGTACTAGCATATAGAGCTATATTAAAAACTCACTCAATTTGAAAATTTTTAAAAATGACAGAAATATTTTTCTTTCAATCAAGCAAAAAAAATTATAAAAGATATAAATAACGTTTATTGTTTTGAATGCTCTATAAACTAATACCCAATAATTTTTGTCTTAAAAATGTGAAGTAACGTCGATTATTTTATCATAGAAAATAATGTTAAATTTAGTATAGTATAGTAATATATATATATATTAGTATAGTATATACAGTAATAAGAGTATAGTAATACAAAAATTATAAACGATATAAATAACATTTATTGTTTGTGTCGAATATTCTGTAAACTAATGAACAATAATCTTTGCCTTAAAAATGTGAAGTAATGTCGATTATTTTACTATAGAAAATAATGTTAAATTTAGTATAGTGATATATATTAATATCTTGAAATATTAACTTATGATTAATGTCGCATCCCCCATATAGAAATCCTTCAAATAAATAATATAAATATTTTCCTAAATATCATCGATTTTATGAAATAATATCCAAGAAGAAAAACACTAAGTTTGAAGTAATAAGATGTAATCAAGAAGTCAGAAATGAAATATATAATAGAAAGAACAAAATATTGATTTTGTTTCTGATAAAAACTAAAATTTATCGTTTGCTCGTATTTAAAGATTTAGAATAATCATAAGTAAATTGTCTTAATCAACAATAAAAAGTTTATTTAAAGATTTAAATTTATTATTCGCTTAAAAAATAAATTCTTATAAAATCCAACTTCTCTAAATAGCATGTTTTTAAAATGAAAGAAGTTTCAATAAACTTGAGGAAGTCCCCAATAAAAACTGTCATTTTTAATAGAAAGAATTTCATTTCATTTTATTTTTTATTTCCGATGAAATATTTACAAGAAATGAAATATTTGGCAAGATGTCAGAAATGCACCATCCAATCTGTTTAAAAAATTATAAGTGGTTTTAGAAACTCCACTAAAATAAAAAAGAGTTTAAATTCGGGAATTTTTTTCTCTCCAAGCAATAGATTTCTGTGATAAAGAAACTTTTATTTGGAAAAATACGAGGTACTTCGATAAGAAAGGGCAATTTTTTGCTCATTATTTATAATAAAATTGTTTAACGACGAGTTTTACGGTAAAAGAATTTTCAATATAAATGTGTAAAGGCAGAAAAATATTTATTTTGGATTTTTAGAAAAAAATGTTAACGAAAATTAAAAGGCTTTAAATGAGAATAAATTAAGAAAAAAAATTTCTTGCAAAATTAGTTCTTGATTCTGAAATA
>JAOUZG010023451.1:1001013-1018348 GCA_026289955.1 Argiope argentata | reverse complement strand
GAAGTATATTAGATCTATTCTATATAGATTGTTTAGATCTATTCTATTTAGATCTAAACGACTTTTTTTACTATGAAAGAACTTGCCTCATAAAAAACACACTCACACGCACGCAATCACACGCACATATATGCAATATATACATGTCTGTGTGTGGTACAAATTAAGTAGATGTACATCCTCAATTCAGTAAAGAGTAAATCTTACCAATTAAACTAGTGGCGATGCGTTGATTATAACTATAAAGGTGTTGTAACTTATCCGATATTTCCCAGTGACGCCTTTCAAAAAGAGCTAAAATTTGGTATTTTCTAATTATTTTTAGTAATTTACTGTCCATTCTCCGATACAGAAACCCTCAGTGTTTTTGCGTATGCACCAGGAGACATTTATTTCTCCTGAATCAAAGATTAAAGAGTTTTTAGAATTTTATTTAACAACGCTGTAAATACTGATTCTCGGAGAAATTTCGTGACTACCATGTATGATACACAAATTTGAACTAGCCATATGTGAAAAATACACATGTATATACACAATGTGGGCAAACTTAACTTTTGCTCAGACCACGAAAGAAGAATTCGGGGTGTGGTGTTTTAAAATAATAATGAGTCCTTTTAGATTTATATTACAATCAAATTTTAAGAGCTATTCCTGGGGTGGGGTAAAAGGAACACTAAGCAACTTCCCCGCATCCTGTTGAGCCGTCAGACTCAGTGATCCTCTCTCCCTTTTAGGATATCCGTTTTCTTCTAATACTTTACAAGCCCACTGGAGGGAGTTAAATTTGGGTTGTCAAACATTTGAAATTTAATTGGAATTGTACGGTTCAAAATAACAAATAGGGGGAGGAAAGAACACTTATTTATAAGAGAACGAATATCCACACCTAAAAACGAAGTCCATAGAGCTCATTTCTTATTCAATGCGTATCCCCCCTTTGCTGGGAAAATCATTTAAAAGTGTTAATTTCGATTCCCTGAAAGAAATATGAATTAATAGTGTTTGGTATAATTAATTGCGAAAAGAAATGAATGTGCTTAATCAATGTACTTGAGCAACTTTGTAGATATTTTCTGGTAATTTCCTTTTAACGTTTATTGCTCAAAACAGAACGGTGTTAACTTGTTGATAGATTCAGATATCGTGCATGGTACGTCACTTTTGTTCAAATATTTAGATACTAGATCTTTTTAATTGCGAATCGAGCCTAAAACATTGCTACGTTTCGATGTATCAGATGAAAGATTAAATCCCTTATTAAAATTTTCTTTTTATATTAAAAAATTATCAAATATGTCATTGCGGCCAATATCTTTATTCAAGAAATTTGACCACTAGCATTTTCTTAATTTATTCAAAATTAAAGGCATAAAACAATCAAAATTTGGTTTCTTTTAAAGAAAATATGTATCTAGAAAATTATTCTATCCAACGCACATTATTAAATCAAACAATAATTCTTGGGGAATGACCAGGACTGAATTGTCATTAGCCTTATCGATTAAACTAATTAGTTTCATTTGATAATTAACACAGATAACCCCGCCATCCTCGGTCAATTTCTCAATTAAATATTCCTTTGCTAAGCCCGGCGTTAAATAGTGCATAACTGCGACCGAATGCATTCCCAGTTTCCACCGAAATGATGCGTAAACTCTAGTATTGTTGTTGACACGCACATAAACAGGCGAAACTATTCTCTCTAACTATTATTATAGAGACCTGGGGCAGATGGCAGTGATCCTATCTCAGTTACCGTTAAAGTTAAGGTTGGCTAATTCCTGTAACGGTGGTAGAAATGCAACATTGTGTTCCCCCGCATTGCGTTTGAGCCATAATCAGATGCAAACGGGTGGATGTAGTCGGAATTCGAATTGAAGAGAAGATTCTCGCAAACTTCTGCGTTTAATCAGTATGCAAAGATGATGCTCGTAATAGGAATCCTGATCTTTAAATCAGGCGAGCACTGTCTGCTTCTGAATCAGGGCAGATTAAACGTATTCATTCGAAATCGGCTAACGAGCACTTAACTACTCTAGTACTAATTATGTTCTGTGTTTAAAGGGGATGCGGTGTTGTGTAGAATGGGATTTCCATATATCCATACTTATTAGCATGATATATGCAGGATTTTCTGGTTGGTTTCCGGTATCATCAAACGTTTTGGAACAGAGTCCCTAGTACAAGTCAAACCCGAAGTACATCTTTCATGGATGTTGACCTGATGTCAACAAATTGGTGGATGAGATCATGGAAAAGACAAATCACTTTAAAATAGACCTAGAAAGCTATGTCCAATATTGGCTTTTATATATGTTCTTTTACATATTACAATTACAGTTAAAATATAAAGTTATAGTTAATACATGGGCATGAAAAAGCTAGTCGAAATGGTGGTGGATAACAGGTGGGCAATCAGTATTATTTGAATCTGTTGTTCGAATCCATAGATCCCCACAGTTCAAAATAAAAGATCCATGGTACTGTAATCTTCTTTCATGTATATCTTCAATTCGCCAAGGATGCCATTATATTTTAGTTGAATTATAAATTTAGTAAACCACATGTATAGCTTTCTTTATTTAAATCTACATTAATAAAAATGTACCGAGAAATGCGTTGCTAAGCGCAAAACTGGAGAACGGCTTGACCGATTCGGCTAATTTTTTTAAAAATGTTTTCGTTAAGACACGAGGATGGTTATGATGGAGAGAAAAAAGGAAAAAAACTGGGAGGAAAATGGTTAAAACGACACTTTTCTTACTTTCCCGCCAAAAATCTTCATTTCCTCCCCCCACACCGAATGAAGGAGATAACAGGAAGTAATGATTTGTTGAGAAAAAAAAGCGAAGTCAGTCGGTTTTCATTTATACATAGCGGGAAGTTTAAAAAAGAAAGAAAATACTTGCTTTTATGCAGCTGATTATGCCGATTAAAACATTATTCTCAACGGACGTGAATATCATTTTGCTCGTTTTTCATTTTTTAATGTATCTATTGATTGTGTTCTGATATAAAGCTGTTTTTTTATTGTTCTTAAAGATAAAATTCTTTTTTATATATAAATGCGGCATTAAGAGCTGTAAATGTGTTTATTTTATTAATGAAAGGATTTATGTATTAAAGGATTCTTTTTATTTTCTTAGTGTTTAGTCTGTAAGAATATTTAATCTATACCTGCTCAAAATAAAACCTGGGCAGGTAAGAAAAAAAGAATAAAGGGAAAAAAGGGTTTGTAGAAAGAAAAAAAAAGGATAAAAAAAGTTTCCAGGGGAAAAAAAGAAGGGTATGTGTCATCATTATTTCCTCTGTGCGAGGCATTTTCCAAGCTGTTTTTAAACTTTCGGATCTCTTGAAAACTAATTTTGTCTTTATTTGTTTAGTGTGTTTGCGTTTAAAAAATTTGAATCTCATTATTCTATAAAACGTAGAATTTCAGACCTTTCCCTCCACCATTTAAGTAAAATATCAATTCCGGGGCAATCATTGCACGGATAGAAAGAGAAAGATGAGTATTACAGTGAACAGATCATCTGAAAAAAATAATACTAAATAATACTATAAATGAATTATATGATTATCAAAATTTGTTTGGTTTAAAAATATTTTGATGAAAAACCTGTTATGAGACTCAGCTACATAAAATATTACATGAAAATTTTAGCGAGCATTAATACTGGCGAACCGACTGGTCGCCAAAGGTGGCTAGTCAGTAAAATAATCGTTAATTTTAAAACAAATTTAGTATTGCAAATAATTTATTTATCAAAGGATTTAAATAAATAAATACGAACACCCCAAAGTTTTCTTACGGAAATTCCCTTTCTATACTCTCGGTACAAAATCCCCCTAAGTATAAACTCTGAATCCTCCTTCAATTTCTTTTTACATCAAAAAATAAAGAACACGGGAACTTTCCATACACACGGTGAGCTATCGCAGTTTTTCCATTATATATCTTCTCTTGTATACCAACATATTTTTTTCCTTATCCTGAACACATTTATCATATTTAGTGTTGTCAGGAAAAACCACCATCTCTCCTCGCTCAAGATTCTTACCCTTACTCAATATACTGTAGCCATCCGACCATAATCACCCCTCTTTTCAACCCACCCCCTACGCTCTGCTGAATAGACTCCTCCTAAACTTACTCTCGATCCGGTAATTATCCGTAACTGCAACCTCAGTTCAAAAGTTAACCGACATTTTTCACTTTTTATGTGGCATCAGTAACTGACTACTTTCTCCCCCTTCATCTTATTCCACTCTTGAGATGAAAGCAAAGAATAAAGGTATGTAACCGTCTATCTGTCGATAAAATGTCCCACTAAATGGACTTGATGTCACTCTTAGAGAAGATGGGACTTTTCTGATTTAAAATGAATTATAGTGGCTTTAGAAATTGTTACTGGAAGTTGAATCGAATACCAAAGATATATGAGAAGTCTTTTATTTTGATTGTGATATTTCTGTGCTACAAATTTAGTTCCCAATTAGTTTGACATAAAAATTAAATTGCATTTTTCTTTACTATTTTAGGAAAGATAATAGTAATTTTCAGAATTTTCTAATATGCTTAGAACAATATGCTTTAAAATTATAAAAAAACATAATATGTTTAATATTTTTTTAATAATTTGCTTAAATATAATTTGTTTTATATCAAAGTACCATATTTTAAAAATATAATAAAGTAACTGTTTATTAAATCCTTGCTTATATTTCAGTATTAATGATCAAAATTTAAATTATATTTTATACATGTTTAATATTATCTCTTAATGGAACCTCAATACATTTATAAATAAACACTTTTTAAATAACTTATTTTTAATGCAAAAGCTTGTTTTCTAAAAAATTAAATAATACATTGCATTTTACAATTTTCTATAGTTTCATTTTCGATTAATAAACTACAAAATTGTTTTGAAACCAAAGAGTTGTCAAATAGTATATAAAAATAAATGAGAAATGTCAGAAAACAAATTCAAAAACACTATTTCAGTTACCTAGCAACCGAGTATCAATTAGGTTTTCCTTGTAACAAAATCGTCTGCTTCAATTCAATTAAGTTAAATTCTAAGAATTTAAGAAGAATTGAGGAAACAATTTCATGAAAGATGCCACTGAAATGGTAAGTTTTTGAATTTTAAGATTTTGTAAAATTATTTCCTGTGGAATACTTTAATCTGAAGCTACCGAAAAGAAAACATCAAAATTATCTTAATTTATAATTAATTGAATATTTAATTAATTACTAGACTTTGAAAATTATTATTCTTTAAATAACAAGAATGTAATATTTGGTTGAATTTGTTTCACTTTTGTAAGAAATATGGGGAACTTGAATCATAATAATTTTTAATTACTATAAAAAAATATTTTGCCGTTCTTATCCTAAAAAAGTTACTGCATTTCATAAACAATGAAATGAAAGTAAATTAGCATAACATTGAATCGGGAATTTTTAAATAAATAAAAAACTTTTATTTAACACAGTCACTTTTTTGTTTGTTAAACGTACGGCATTTTTTTAGAAATACCATCGATAGCAATGAACAATTAATATTCAGAATAAATTATGGAATAAATTACTAATTTTAATTAAGTTTTGACTTCTTGATATAAATATTATTTGTTATGGAGTTAGAGAAAGAATAATAGGAATTCTCGATAATTATAATAAGATAAAATATTTTACAAATAGAAAATGTTAAAAAAATAAATTTCGTTATGTTTTTTTAAAATTAAGATTAGCGTATAAAAAATTAAGAATTTCTTTATTAAAACTCTGAATATATAAATAAAAAACTTTAAACATCAGATTTGAAAAATAAAATAATAAAAAGTTCCACTCAAATTATAAAAAGAGAACATTTTGTGCCCTTACAAAATTTAAAATATTTCTCTTAAATATGATTAAAATCTGACCTTACTTAGAATATTATTATCAAATACTGACGATTTCGCATTTTTTTTATTTCCAGGTTTAAATTTTTTAAAAATATTGCCGATATTTTATTATACTTTGTTTATTTATTTTTATGAATAATCATTTTTGAATAAATGTTTTACATCATTCAATTTATCCGACTACAAATAAACAAATCTTTTCCAAATCAATCGAAAAATATAAAGAAGAAGGTAGAAAAATAAGTGTTTCATAAAAGAATATTTCTTATGGTTTTGATAAATCCTATTTTATACAAATAAAATATCGTAAAATATGCTTACAAAAAATCGTTTGAAAAAGAATTTTTTTCTTTTCCTTTTTTTTTTGGCATCGAATTATTCGGAAAAATATTTCTACTCTCTTCTATAGAATACATCTCAAAGGTTAAACACTCTGAATATTGTAAGGCACGCAGACATCAACCGCCGTCACGGTTACAGTTATGTGTTTTTATGTCAGAGATCTTATTGACTTCTTTTTTTACTAAAAAACTCTGTAGTGGTTAGAATCACATACAAAAGAACTTGGATCAGCGATTCCTTTTTTTTCTTTTCCTGCAATGTTTAGCCTTGGCGAATAAAACTTTTCTCGTTCCTTCAGTTTGGGATTTTATTGCGGCCGTATCTGAGATCGTGTCACATTGCACGTCAGGAAAAAAAGACTGTTGAAGGGATTAATAATAATAGAAAAAATATCGGATTTAACTGCCTCTCTATTGATAGTTAGGGTGTAATAGAGATAAGATAAGGTTTTATTGAAGAGTAGAAATGGCTTTGTTTTTCAGTTATTTTGTGTCAGTTGATATATATTGGCAATTTCTAAAAGAAGACATTTCCTTATCTAACTTTAGCGAGTCTTATAGCAGCTCAGCAGAGTTCCAAAGTTAATTAGTTCATTTTGCAGAAAATAGTTATAATATTTCTTACTGTATATAAAATATTATAAAAAAGAAATCTGTTAAACATATTTCAATGTATCATGTCAGAACAACATTTCTTGAACGGTTAAGCACCACGTGCTCGTGCGAGTTAAATGATATTTTTATTCATTTTAATGGTTTCATTGAACTAGTCAGTTTAGTATTGCAAACGATCCAAAAAACTCACATTTATTGTTTAAAAAAATATCCCATTTTCAATTTATTTCGTTTCATGTAATCACGTGTTCAAACTGACATTTTTCTAGGTTTTATTTGCTGTAGTAAGTAACTTATTTTTTAAAAAATCAGAGCTTTTGTAAATACAATGGCAACACGGTTTTAAAAGCTGTTTTTTAGATGCTTGTGCAGATAGTAAAATTTTTATTTTTCCAGCTTACGGATTTTTGTTGACACCAAAAACCTCAGCCCCAAAACAACATAATTTTCTGACAAGATAGCAAAAAAAAACCCCATTATATCGTATGCAATTTTATTTTTACTTAGAATAACATTATGAATTGTCTCAAACAAATTTACAATTTTAAAATCCCTTGAAAAATTACGCATTGTACCAATGGATTCTTAAGAACTAACGGCAGCTGAATTTCTTTATAAAAATGAAGTATTTTAAATAAATGATACTTAAAGTTCACTTAAACATTGCTAGTATTAATTCACTGGTAAAATAAATTTATGGATTTAAATTATATAAATAATATTTATATTCAATATTATAAAACAATAGCTTCTTAAGCTAAGTATAATAATAAACAAAATAATCTTATCATATGTAACTTTATTTTCATTTTATATAAAAATTAGTTGCACAAAATGATATTTGATTCGAGTAGCATCTCATTACTACAAAGCTTAAACAAAGCGATTTTTTAAAAAAGAGGAGAAAACTGAATACATACTGAAAAATCTAAATAATATAAATAATATAATAATAAAAAAAATAATAATGGTTTTTCAATAATTTCTAAAGATAAATAAATTTAATTAAACTTTTGTTGTGCTAAATTATCGTCGAATTAATTAAATAATTAATTTTAGCTTTGAAATATTTGTAATATTTTAATTCAATACAATCGAAAACACTAGAGATAATAAACAGGTGATTTTTTTTTACCTAAACGAAATATCTTTCAATTGAAACTTTTATTGGGGATTTTTGCTTCTATCAGAGACTTCTACTAATTATATCCTATTTGGTGTCTAAATATAGAAAATGTTGAAATGATAAATAAAAACCATTTTGATTTAACTGCTTCGCTATATATAGTTAAAGTTTATTCGAATTGTAGATTTTATAGACGAAACATAAATAAGTCCCTTTGAGTATGAACTATTTTGTTGAAATTGCAAAATATGTTGCTCAATAAGATTCTGAGGGGTGGAATATTTTATTGGAAATTTTATAGAATACAGGGAAGTTGAGAAAACGATGTTTTTATCCGTTGTTTCAGTAAGACTATGACCAGTTTCAATATTTTCTCAAACAGTGTAAATAATTTAAATACTTTTTGTGAAAAGAGTAGACAATTTCAAAATTTTCTCCAAATTGATAAGCAATTTAATTTTTTAAAGAGGGGGCTAATTGTGTAAACAAGGTAAAATTTTTTGTGAAGACTGTATAAACAATTTAATAATATTCGCTAAGCTCGTAAATAATTAAAATTGTTTCTCTAATAGCGTAAATAATTTAAATATTTCTTGTGAAGTCTTTATAAACAATTTTTAAAACTTAGCGCTGCGGATAAACAATTAAATATTTATCTCTAATAGCAAAATCAATTAATATACTTTTTGATGAACAGTTTAAAATTTTCGCTAAGCGAGTAAACAAATTAAAAACTTTCTTTAATAGTGTAGGCAATCTAAATAAGTTTTATGAAGAGTGTATAAATTTTACAGTTTTCACTAATTCAAAATTTTTGTTTGATAGAGTAAACATTTTAAATATTTTTTGGGGGAAGATTGTATAAACATTTTTAAAATTTTCGCTAATAGTATAAATAAATTAAATAATTTTTATGAAGAATGTAAAAAATTAAAAAAAATAGCAAAACGTATAAAAAATTTGAACAATTTCGATAATAGTGTAAGCAACTTTAAATTTCTTTTACCAACAATGTACAAATATTTTTCAATTTAATTTCAATGTAATTTCATGTTCTTAATTTTTAGTTAAAGGCTTTTCTTTAATAGTATGAAAAATTTCAATATTTCTTGAGGCATAAAAGAAATAAAAAAAGTTTAATTAAAAGTGTAAAAAAATTAAAAAAAATTCGTTAAATATATAATCAATTCTACAATTTTCTCTTTGTGGGTAAACAACTCAAAAAATCGTTCAGCATGTAAAGATAAAATAAAATAAAATGAATATTCTCGCTCAGCGCAAAAACAATTCATGTTTATGCTAAGAGTGAAAATGGTTTTAGTTATTATGACCTCATAACAATGTGAAACAAAAATCCGTCATATCACTTAAGCAGGCGATAAAGTTAGGAAGGAAAGATTTCTTCTTAAAGGATGAAAACGATTAATATTCTTGTCTGAGTGTTAATAATTTAAATATTTAAACTTCAAAAGCAATGTGAAGCTCAAACGTGTAATATTATGTAAAAATATGAGAGAGCCAGGAAATGAATCTCTATTTCAAGATTTTTTTTTTCCTTATTTACACTGATATGTAAAACTAAAGAAACAATGCTAATTTTAAGCAGGTAGCCATGAAATTGCGGAAAAGTGGTTATTGTGATCAGTGCAATAAACATGTATTTCAGTAGAAAGGTGATTAATATACTAATATCAGGAGCAAAACTTCTTAGGCGACGTGAGTGTAGGAAAAACGCGTACATTCGACAAATGGAGCTCAAAACTGCAAGGAAAGGAATAACGGAGGCGCAACTCAAGACATCCGCTGCAAATGCCAATATGTTCTTTCATGAAATATGGCTAAAAGAAATCAACTGGACTTCTTTACACGCAGAAGAATGATTAGAAATGAAAGAGGGGCGCAATTTGAACAGTGTAGCTAAAAAGTTCGGAATCAACAAAAGTGTCGTTTCGCGCGCTTGGAAAGATTTCCAAACCATATGTACAGTTGTAAGAAACTTTGGTGATGAAATACCAAAGAAAACAACTGCAGTGGAGGATCGATATATTGTCCTGCAGGTGAAAAGAGACCAATACCATTCAGCAGGCGCCACTGCTCAGCAACTGCGTACAGCAACAGGTCGTGATATACTGTGGTCAGACGTCTTCACAAAGGTGGTCTGCGTCCCTTTAAAAGTCGGCAATCAGTGGCGCCATTTAAAGTGGTGCAAGGATCACAAAACTGGATATTTCATTAATTGAGTCGTGTCCTCTTTAAGGATGAGAATCATTTCAGTGCTACAAGTGATTCTGAATGCCAGCTGATTTAGAGAGAGTTTTTTGAGTCCGGATGCCACTTAAATCCAGTAACATCGCGGAAAGAGACCTTTAAGGAGGTATTGGAGTTGTCATCTGGAGAGGCATTATGCTGAACTGGTGGACTGAGCTCCATGTTTTCGACGGAGGTTCTGTAACTGAATATTAGTATTGTAAAGAAGTGACCCCCCCGTGCGTCTGTTTCGAGCCGCTATTGCACTAGACTTCTTTTGTATGGATGACAAAACATGGCAATCCTGAACTGCTTATGTTCAGAGAATCACTGAAAAGTGAAGTCATCACTCGAATGGTTTGGCCGGTATTCTCTTCTGATTTAAATCCCATAGAACCTATATTAGATGCTTTGGGGAGATGCGCTTCGGTACGATTACAATAACTGTTGGACAATCTGGTGCTGAGTATGGAGAGACGGGGCGAAGCAACCATTGCAGTAAGGGGAGGGCATATCCCATACTAAGGAACATCTGCTTGTTGTTCTTCCTATTGAACAGGTTTCGAATGGTTTGGCCAGCATTCTCTACTGATTTAAATTCCATAGAACATGTATGGAATGCTTTGGGGAGATGCGTTGTGATACAATTACATCCCACCGAGAAACAGTCGATAACTAAAATAGATGAGGATTGAGGAATGGGCTCTCTTGTCTCAAAAACGGTTACACAATCTGGTACTGAGTATAGAGAGGCGGGGCGAAGTCATAGCTGCAGTAAGGGGAGGGCACATCCCATACTAAGGAACATCTGCTTGTTCTTCCTATTGAGCAGGTTTCGAATTGTTTGGCCAGCATTCTCTCCTGAATTAAATCCCATAGAACATGCATGGGATGCTTTGGGGAGATGCGTTGTAGTACTATTACAATAACTGTTAGACAATATGGTGATGAGTATGGAGAGACGGAGTGAAGCAATCGCTGCAGTAAGGGGAGCGCATATCCCATACTAAAGAGCATCTGATTGTTGTTCTTCCTATTGAACAGACAATCAAGTGTAGCGAGACTATGAGTTCAATAAAGACATGTTTGTTTGATTCCACGCTTTCTGCGATGTATTCATTTTTGTTGATGGATTTCGTCATCGTTTAAACACAAACTGCTCTCTCTCACACGATTCTTTATGGAATTTTGGCAAAAAAAGCATCTGTTGCTTGTTTTTCATACCAGTGTATTTTCGATAAAGGTGTAAATAGTTTTATTACTTATTGCGCTCTAAACGAAGTCAAACACAAAATATATCTTTTATATGTCATATAGCATACTCTTACAAACCAGTATAGAAGTAAAACCTCGTTCTAAGAAAGAAAACAGCTCTAATATTTTAGCTGATTATGTAAACAAAAGAAAGTTGAATACATTTAAAATTCATTGTTTAGAGCTTAATTTAATTAATAAGTAACATTTTAGTAAATATTCAAATATTCATTTTCCCGTTGCGATAGCTGATTTTGAAAAAATGCTGAGAGAAATACCTCTTGAAACTATTGAAGAAAATTCGTAGCCAGTTTCTCTTCAATGCCTCTAAAAAGTTTATTAAACTCTAAAAAACGCCTCCAAGTTTCGAACTGAAGTGCGTTTTATGCCGAATCTGTTTGGAATAAAATTCGAACTCGTCTAAAAGTATTTTATTTCGCCTTCCCTATTTCAGAGAGATCTAACTCGGTTTTACTCAAACGCAGAGATTCTGCATTTTGTATTTGGGAAGAACACTAAGCTGGATAGAATAGCTATAGTTCTCAAGAACAATAGCCTTAATTTTAAAAAATCTGAAGGCATAATGATGCATACAGAATTTAAATTGTTAATTTTATCTTTAATGATGTAACAAATAATTGCCCAGTATTGTTTGCGTTTGAAATAAACTCCGAAATTCTTCAAGATGTCATAAACTGGAACGACATCACCATTTTATCCTTTCTTTTTCAACTATTTAGAAATGTATAGAAAATGAATAAAAATCTTCAAAAAACTTTAACCTACATAGCTAAGGGAGGCGCGATGGCCTGGTGGTAAGGTCTTGACTCTGGAACTGTAAGTTTTCTGGTTCAAAACCCGATTCGACTGAAGAACCGTCGTGTAAAGGGGTCTGTTGCATGTTAAGTTTGTTATGGACAAACGCCCTCCCGCTTGTGTGGTGAGAGGGTGGAAATTCTGGTGTAGTCCTCGTCCTCTGACCGTGGTTCAATGTTAAGAGATCCGTTCCCAAAATATCCCTTGAGTTGCTTTAAAAGGGACGTTAATATAACTAAACTAAAACTCTATAGCTAATCTTACATTCTATTAAAGAAAACTTTTCCGTGTTAAAACCAATCGGAGTAGTGTCCCGAAAACTTTCTTGCATACCTTCTAATAAATGCCAGAAAATGCATATAATAGCCCTTGTGTACAATAGATACGAAATATTAACATTTGGCGAGAATTTGGCATTTTTACTGAATCCATCGTGTCATCATTGGCGAGCCTTTTGGCATACGGTTAATATCATTGAAAAATTATGGAGTTTGTGTTTTTTTTTAAACAGACTGAAAAAAAATTGACACCGAACTACACTCGTAGTCACAAAATCCTATATCAAATTTGTAAATTTGTCATCGCGTAGACTTATTTCTGAAACATACACAGACAGACGATCAACTTTTGGGGGGATTTAGCTCAAATTTTCAAAGATGCTTTGCTGATGTTATAGCTTTGTAACGAATCTTATCTATCTAGCTCATCTTGCAGCTATCCTGTCAATTAATATCCAAACTGCAGAATAGATAGACTTCCTCTGGACAGATTTAGATCGAAATTCAATAAAAGCCTACAAACATGGTTTAAAGATGAAATATAATCCGACTAAATCAAATTCTTGTTCTACGTCATAGACAGACAGACGAAAATTTTCCAAAGTTGTGTTTTTCGAACTTAGAGTGGCTTCAAACGTGTAGATTCATCAAAATCTCGAATTTGAATTTTTTTGGCAACTACTATACTTTGTCAATACTAAATATGCGACAAACTAAAAAAAGGGATAAGGAGCCCAGTAAAAAGGGCAAAAACAGTTGTGTTGATTCTAGTCAAAATCATCGAGAAAAGGAAAAGCAAGTATTATTTTAAACTATGAAAACATTTTATGTATTAATATTAATTCTTTATTATAAAAATATGTGAAAAAAATTCAAAACATAAAAACTGAAATTTTTAAAATTCATAAAACTGAAAATACTTTATATAAATTATGTAGGATATATTTTTGGAACTAATTATATGAAATTTGAAAATTTTTAATGAAAACTAGTAAAAATTATTTACAAGAAGATATGTTAAAATCGATACTATCGCAAACCCCAAACTTGCCAACTCTGACCTGCTAGAAGGCACACAGAAGCACTTGAATGATCTGAACACAACAACAACAAAAACACTGGCAGAAACTGTGGTTGAGTCTTAAGGGCTATCGTAGGCCACAGAAGTAAGTCCCGTCATTGATGGGGCGAACCCATACGGATATCGAGAACCAACCACCATTCGGGAAGTTTCTCCTTTTCATTTACGAAGTACCCCCTCCCAGTTTGATAATCATAACTAATGTGAGAATTGAACTGCGTGCCATTCAGCATTATTTTCAAATGAACCGTTTCATTATTGCAGTAAATGACAGTTCAGGTGAATTAAAGTCACATATTTTGATAAATTTCAGGTGAACTCATTAGTAAACGTGCCACAAAATCTAAGAAAAATACATCAAAGAAGATTCGAATGAAATTCTGGAAATTTCGAAGTTGCTGAGCTGTACCAGCAAACAGAATTCAATCAATTACCATCGCATAGCTCAAAGGTAATTGCAACCAACGTCTTCTCAAATTTCAGCCAACAAAACCTTTCATTCTCTCCCCCTTTTCCAATTTAAAAGGATAATTACAGTTGATAGTTTTTATTCGGAAGATAGAGGAAGCTCAATAATTAATTGTCTTGTCGTAGCTTCTTCTGCAGAACTAATCATACATTGAACTGAAGGAGAAAAAAATGGAGTTTTACTTCGGTGGCATTCACTTTTCTTTGGTTTAATTAAGAAAAGAAACAAAGGACGACACCAGATATAATAGCCGTTCGAATGGGGCTCTGACGTTAAAGTTGAAAAATGATCCCCTGATTTAGTAGGGTATGTCTGATGGAAGAAAAAATTTCCTAAGATTAAAATCGTTTTTTCCATGCAATTTCTTCCACCGTAAGTCACTATTTTGTGAACTTTAGTTCTATTTATCATTAGCTATGACTTTATACCTATAGTAATTAAGCGTTAGATGTAATTTTAAAATGTCAAAACAAGAAAACGAACAAAAAATTTCAGTTGTTTTAATTGTTTACTGTTTTAGTTACCTATTTGATGCAAATGGAAGATTAGAATTTTGGGAAAGATTGGAATTTGGACGGGACAAAGGATAATTAAAGAAAAGTAATTGGGAAAATGATGAGTGCCATCATTATCAGTTTGTATGTTATTAAAAAATCGATTATATTTTAGTTATTTTATGAATATTAGATTTCTTAAATGGAGCCTAGTACATTAGCAATAAAATAAGAAACAGAATTTTAACAAGCAGTTAATGATGGTCTGAATTTAGATAAGATTATTTTTGTTATAATTATTGAACTAAATTAAAAATTAATTATTTATTATTCATCATTTAAATTGATGGAACAGTAAACAGAAAATTGTCAATTATTTATTCGCTACTTTAGTCTCTTATCCTTTGAGAATGGGATAATAAGGTTTTGGATGATATTTCGAATAATTAAAGAATAATAATTAAGGAAATGATGAATGCCATTATTGTTTATAATCATGATTTTTTTAAAAAAAATCCACAAGTTTTTATTTTTTTTAAATGGATTTTTTCAAACAAAATTAGTGCTTTATCGACTAATGAATAAAGATGTGTGATAATAGTTTAATAAAATATGATCATACTTAAAAAGAACTACATTAAAATTATCACTAATGACGTATTTTTAATTAAGGTCTAATTACTTATTATTTATCATTTTAAGAGCTAAAACAAATAAAGAAAATCGTTCAATTTATTTGTTCGCTATTTTATTTAGCGATTTATTGTTAAGGAGAAATGTGAACTATTAATAAATTATGGTCTATTAAAACAAATTGATCAAGAATTTGATGGATACTATCTTTATTTTTTAGGGATCAAAAATATCGGTTGATTTATATTTAAGTTAGGAATTATTACATTTTTAAAAAGAAGTGTAATATTTAAACAATAGATTAATTAAAATACAATTACAGCGAATTCATTTTCATTACCAGATTATTAATTACCAATTATTCATTACTTTCAAAATTAACAAAATTTGATTTCTTTATTTGAAAGTTGTCTTAGTTACTAAATCTTCTAAATTATTATTCTAATTTGTGATGAGATTGAGCTAATTAAAGGAAAATAATAAAAAGATGAGGGATATTATCATTATGTATTTGCATGGGAATATAAAAAATGGAGGAATTAATAATAATTTTCCTGATCAATGAATTTTTCAAATAACTCTAACATTCCATCAATAAAAATGAGACTACTAATAAAAATTCACACTCATAATTTCCTTATCACTGCTGGGAAAAAATCGTTCGAACAACGTAATTCACAAAGGAATTTTAATTATTTTTCAGAATTTTGCAGTTGCTTAATTCAATTAATTCAATTTAATTAATCGCTTCCATTAATTCTTTTTCTTTCACATTAATCCTATTTTAAATAATTAGCCCAATTAGATCAATAAATATTTGAATTTGTGGAGTACTCGTGCAAATTATTCTTATTCATTTCTAAAAGCTTTTAATTTTTTTGAGATGTTTCAAAAGAGATTAAACTGCTTTTGAATCAAGATTTTTCACTGAAGTTCGATTAGAAATATTTTACATTTCTTGAAGACTCATTGAAGCTTTAATAAGATATCCTTTTATTTATGTATCAAGTATCATAAAATGGAATAAAAAAAGAACCATTTATAAATTCATTCATATAAACTGGAAAGTACTTAAAAATAAAAAATAATTCAAAGTATTGCATAATCATGCATCTGGGCTGCTACTTCAAATTAATTATGAGCTTAAGTTTTATTCGATATTTAATGAATGGAAAATAAGAAAAATAAATAAGATTAAAATGAAATCTGCTATGCATATTTCAATGTATCATGTCAGAACATCATTTCTTGAACGGCCAAGCACCATGTGCTCGTGTGAGTTAAATAATATTTTTTATTAATTTTAATGGTTTCATTGAATGAGTCACTTTAGTACTGCAAACAATCCAAAAAATCTTTGTCTCGCATTGATTGTTTACAAAAAATATCATATTTCTTGTTTATTTCTTTTCATAAAACCACGTAACCAAAATGACATTTTTCTAGGTTTTATTTTCTGTACTCATTAAATTATTTTTTTTACTCAGAGCTTTTGTAAATGAAATGTCAACGCGTTATTAAAAGCAGATTTTTTGAGATGCTCGGGAAGATAATAAAATTCACTTTTATGCTTACTGATTTTTGTTGACGCCAAAAACGTCATCTCAAAAACAACATCATGTTCTGACATAATAATAGGTACTTTTATTCATTCCAAATTAAGGGATGAAAAGAAACAGTTTGCCTACTTTTTATTTAATACTTACGATAGTTGATATTCATTATTAAATTCTGAGTTATGAGTGAAAATTGTCATTGATAGAAAAATTGATTGTAGAGAAAAAAAGTCATTTTAAATCCTTTAATTTGATAAATTAGAACATCATGGCTTTCAATTTATATAAAATAGCTACATCAATTAGAGAAGTTATTTCTAAAAATGCCAATTCTGTAGGAGAAGGATTATTATTTTCTAAACTGATGTTCATCTATTGTTATATTTGTTAGTGCATATTGTTTCAAAATTGCAGTCTTCCAATAAACATATTTCACTTATTATTACAAAAAAATATATCCTAATAATGAAATTATTTTTCTTAAAAAAAAATACATGATATTATAT
>JAOUZG010023451.1:962083-979658 GCA_026289955.1 Argiope argentata | reverse complement strand
AGGCGATACTCTTTTTTTCTATCCTTTGAATTTTGTTTTATATAATACTTTAATATATAATATTTTAATATCATCTGACCATCTAGTTATCGACTACTAAGTACTTCTAATGAACATACTTTGTTTTCTATATCTTTGAATTTTGTTTTATATAATATTTTAATGTATAATATTTTAATATCATCTGACCGTTTAATTATCAACTAATAAATATAGGTAGTTATAATGAAGATACTTGGTTTCTATAACCATGAATTTTGTTTTATATAATATTTTAATATACTCATGACTTTTATAACATTCTGTATGTAACTATTATTTATTGTTATAAATCTAATTTTGCATAATAAAACAAACAACGAGGCGAATACATTTCAACAGCAACGAAATATTTTCATCAATGGAATTGCTTATTACCACTCAGCATCTTCCATGCTTGAAGCATCCGGAAAAACTGGGTTCCCATTTTCTCGTATTTCCAATAATATCGATTTCGTATTGGCCAACCAATCCATCACTATCATCAGAAACTTACTTCGAACTTGATGACTCATCACGGTTTCTAGGGAGCCCCTCGTGTCGTTCTAGTCCACCCTCTGCGAACAGTATCAGCAACAAGCACGCAACACGGTCAAATGGTGGTCAGTGTGCATTAAAAATCTTCGAATGGGCGTGTTCTCTCCATTAGCGGGAGAAAGGAGCCTAATCCTGATGAATTGTGCCAAGGTGCGAGTAATACATCATCGGGGTTATCAGTGGCGGGGGTCGACTTTATCGGGCGCCGGCTCTTTTGTAGCAGGACGGGCCCGTGGGAAAACACAAGGCATCGGGATGATAATGGAGGGAAAGGTGAATGTTTGTTGGGAAAAGTCCCTTTTGTTTGATTAAATGTATTGATTTTGGGTGGGTGACGTCACTGAGTTAAGGTGGTTAGATCCGGGCTCATCTTCCTCTTTTGGATCTGTCCTGAAGATGGTTGTCACAGATGTTTCGGAAATGTTTGTTTAGTGAAAACCATTGTTTGGTTTAATCCGTTTCGTACGTATCTGTTTCTAAATCTCTATTTAATGTGAGATGCAAATGAATTTGAATATTTTTAAACATGGATAAGTTTTTATTATATGTAGTATCATTATGGTAAGAGGAAAAACCTAAACGAGTAAAAATTGAAAAAAGTACTTTTTTATTCTGTTTTAACATTTTGTTTTTAAAAAACAATGTTTTTCTGTCGAATTATAACTAAGAATATATTATATAAAAACATATCAATTTAAGTAAAGACACCAATTTTTACTCTCCCTGGTAGTGGTGAATTTGCAAATTGGCAGCTGTCCAGGTTGGATAATTTGAGAGGAGAGAGCAGGTGAATTGATAATAACACTTTAATTTCCTCGTTATCATATGAATAAGCTTTTTGATGAATGCAAATTTATCAATTATAAAATAATACCTGGTACCTGGAATGATGCAGGAAAGAAAATTTTGGAAATATTGTTTTTAAATAACTATCATGTTTAATCGAGAATGATAGAAAGAATTATATATATAATATTATTATAGTAAGAGACAAGCACATAAATGAGTGAAAATCGCCGAAAGTGCGGATTTGCAAATAGGCAAATAGCCAGCATCCTAGAGTTGATAATTTGAGAGAAGAGAGCATATATATATATATATATATATATATATCCAGGAAAGGAATCCTAGGGATCTGTTAATGGCATTTGCAAAGCTGGACAATTTCTGTCCCTACATTTGGAGTGTGAGAAAGTAACAGGCGTTTAGCTGTTCCAGCAATTTTACACAGCTTCTGTTGAATTAATTAACTAGAGCGAGTGGAATGGATCAGAAAATAAGAGAATATTTTAGAAAGATATTACTATGGACTAAATTAAGATAAAGTTTGGAAGTTCATTAAGATTAAAATTAAGAGTTTAAATTATCATTACATATATGCGATAGAATGGAGGGTTATCCTATCCAAGAATGAAAAGTAATAAAGTATATAAATATAAATATTCAAACTTTGAAAACATCAGCTAACTTAAGTGCCGTGTGACCAAGGCTCATTCAGCTTAAACCTGCTCTTTCAAAATTTATTGTAAATTTATTTTTTACTGAATACTATAATACTTGCTATACAGACATATGCAAACCAAATCAAAACTTGAAACATATTTAAAACCCTTGAAATCATTCTTTCAAAAACATTGGCTTAATGAAATACCAGATTATAGAGACACCACTGTCTAACATAAACCTGCTCTTCTAAAGTATTGTAATTTTTTAAACCTACAAAAAACAATAATCCTTCTTGTATAGCTATAAAGTAACATAATCAAACTATGTTTCAATTTAAATAATGACCTTTACATAACACAAAGACAAACCAGTTTCACAGCATTAACATTCCTCAGCCAGAGAAGCCATACCCAGAAAAATACAGACAGTGTGTAGCAAACATTCTCATCGTCAGATGAACTAATTATAACTGCACGGTCCGTGCAGCGGGGCCATCTGTCTGCTTTCACTCCCGTTCTGGATTGAATAATTGAGTCTGATGGGAGAAAAGAGTGCTTCACCACAAACGACCAGGGGCATAAATCTTCGGCAAGGGATGGCCGAGCGTTTTGAGACGGTCACATCCTCTACCCCGACCGAATTACACGGCTGTCCAAAGACAGAGATGGATTTTCGTGTTGTGTCATTAAAGGCGTTTCAACACTGGCGGGAGTGGTGCCATTATTTTGTATTAACGGAAGGTTCCCCGATGATGAATTGGTGGCAGTCATTAAGCCATATCCATTAGGCGATCTCGGATGATGAAATGGACAGGAAACATAATACTGCATGCTGTACTTCATAAAATCTCAAAAAGATTGAGGTAAAATCAAATAAATCTTCATTTTTTAATGCTAATAAGTGTTAAAGAAAGCCTATTTACTTCATTTTCCAGTCATCTTGAAATGGACATCATATAATAAAAACTTATTTTAATTTGTCTCCAGAAGGTCTGTACAAGTGTTGTAACACACAACACATCTTCATGCCCCTCCTACTATAACCACCTGTTTATTTAAACAGTGTAATGAGCAGGAAGTGGAAGATACATTGAAATACGGTCCTGTTCTATACACTCCTAAGATTGCCATTCAACGTCTGGTATTTAATGGTTAAAATTTGGTAAGAGATTTTAATATTGAATGAAATAAAGCTGAAAGCAATGAGCTGTTTGAAATTCAAATTGGAAGGGGCTTCGGCTTATTAAGCTAGCTATCAGAGAGAAACTGAAGACTAATAGTTTGTTTGTGATTACAAAATTCTGAAAAAGTGTTGTAAAAATATAAATGAGAAATTAGAGATAAAGACAGAAACAAAAATAAAAAAGAATATCACAAAAAATACAAAGAAATGCTATGTGCAAGCACAAAAATAACAGAAATTAAAGGTATGGATTTGTAGTGCTACTCTTATGAATAGTGTTCTTGAAATCTAAATACATCTTGGCTTTTTTCGAGATGACGAAGCAAAGTGTTATAAGAATACAATTTTTTATATGAGTGTCGTCAATGAAGATGATGCTGAAGCTAAATGTTAAGGTCACTGATGATGATATTGCCCAATCTTATGATCAATGATGATGATGATACTCAATAATGATGATCAATGATGATGATTATACTCCATAATGATGATCAATGATGATGATTATGCTCAATAATGATTATCAATGATGATGATGATGATGCTGAATAATGATGGGGATCAATGATATCAATGATGATGACGATCAATGAGGGCGTAATATAAAGGTAATAAAAACCACAAAAACGCTGTAAGTAGTGTCTCGACTTCAGAATCGAGGACTTCAGGTATGAAATCTAGTTCGCTATAAATTATGAGAGTGTATTCCTGTTGAATTTTAAATTAAATGTTGAGAGTCAAACCTCCTGACGTTTGTGTGGTGCAAAAATTGGCCAAGTTGTCTCCAAATTGATGTTATTTTTATCTTTTTATCATAGTTCAAAATTATTTCATCTGACTATTTCATTGAGATAGAAATAGGGAAATTCAAATAAGAAATTAGAATTAAGATATCATCTACCACAAATAAAAAAAGCAGGTTCTCATCTATCTCAAAATAAGGAAGAAGTAAGAAAATTCAAATTGGAATTCTGAATTAAGACATCCTCTTGTTCATAATTTATCTTAAACTTGTACTGCCTGCACAACATTGCCCGAGGCAAAACCTCCAAGAGGAAAAATTAGATTTACGCTTAATCATGACCCGTTCTGTCTCTGTGATTCAATTGCAGTGCCTTTAAAAGAGAGACAGTTACTTCGCCTAACAGAAGACTCTTCATCTCTTAGTGTAGATATTATATCTCTGATATTCTCTAAGCGATTTTTTCTCTATACATTTTTATTATTGCGCAACAAACGTTGCGTTTTGTATTTAATATGCACCAGCCAAATCTGGATTTACTTTTTTAAGGGAGGGGCATACTGAGATTTGAATCGCTGTTTAAAATCAGACGTGAACAAAGACATGTATCGCCCATGCATAATACAGCTCTTGTTAGTTTCACACCCTCAGTTTGAATATTTTGCACCTGCGCGGATAAGTTCGAATCACAGATTTTGTTGTTTTACGCATGGCCGTATAAAACTAAGAAAATAATTAAATAAAGGTTAAAAAGAAATCTGCTATGCCTATTTCAATGTATCATGTCAAAACATCATTTCTTGAACGGCCAATCACCGCGTGCTCGTGCGAGTTAAATTATATTTTTTATTCATTTTAATTGTTTACATCGAAAGAGTCACTTTAGTATAGCAAACGATCTAAAAAACTGTGTCTCGCCTTGATTGTTTTTTAAAAAAATATCCCATTTCCTACTTATTTCATTTCATATAATCATGCGCTCAAAATATTTTTCTAGGTTTTATTTGCTGCAGTCATTAACTTATTTTTATCAGAGCTTTTGTAAGTGCAACGGCAATGCATTATTATGTTTAGTGATTCTCGTGAAGATAATAACATTTTAATTTTTCGACTACAGATTTTTGTTGATGCCACAAATCTCCTTCCCAATATAACATCATGTTCTGACATGATAAAAAAGCAATCTTAAAACTCCTTTTTTATTTTTATATGACTTCAATATACTAAGCCTTCCCCTCAAAAATTTTATAAAATGGGAGAAATATGTCCAATATTAGTTAGCTATTTCTCGAGTTTTTCATTTGAAGTATATAGACGTTTTCAAGAGACTTCATTTTAAACTATGTATAGACGACCTTTATTTTGCATTAAAGTATAGTTAATATAAATAAATAAAATTAAATCTGGAGTTCATTCCCTTTCAGAATGAAATGTTCTGTCTGCTTACTTAGCAGTCAATTTTACTTTTTTGTATGTTGTGTTATTATATTTGTAATGCTGTACTTATTGTTAAAATGATAGCAAAAGATTGGAAATTTCATTGACAATTGTGAAAATTTGCAAATTTTCATATTCGAATAATTTGAATGGTAGGTAAGGTACTCTTTTATTCCTCAGCAAGAATTCTCATTTTGAAATGCAATTTGATATTTTATACAGCCATCATTCAATAGCTACCGAAACAATAATTCAAGGAGTGAGATCACTTCAAAAATTTGGAAATCTCATTCAAACATTACACAATACTTTTGAAATTGAATTTTATTAAACATATATAACAATGCTTAGCATAATAAATATAATGAAATTCTTTTACAAAGTTCTCCATTAGAATGTGGATGAAAAATCAAGCTGTTCAATTGTTCTACTATTTTCCAAATAGCCATCAGAATAATAAGACAAATGATAGACAGCAATTACTTAAACTAATGCTAAATAAAAGTTGGAATAATAGTATAATATTTCCATCGGTTCTTTGGGATATAAAAAAGTACAGAATACTTGTTAGTAATATCAAAATGTATGTTTTTCATCTATTTTCCCTTTCTTGGATCGGAAGCAAAGAGAAAGTATTGGAATCTTCAAAAAATTTAATCTGAAATTAGATTAGATTTTTAAGAATTTCCCCAAATTTAAACTCTCTGAGACTAACTCGGAAAATAAATTTTTAGAATAATATCTTTCTTATCGCTTGTATTTAATGATTTAATCTAAATAGTCTGTCTAATCGCATTCAAAATATCTTTATTTAAAAATAAGTACTCGGAGGAAGCTTGCTACATAGCTTTATAATCACAATTCTAGATATTGTTTCTATTTTCGACTAAATTTGTAAAAGATTATTACTTGTTGTTGGTTTCTATAATAAATAATATATAGAAAAATAACCGAAAGTGCTCCTATTGGGATAGATCATTTGGAACTCAATCTTATGTCTGAAAGTGTATATTTGCGACAAATTTTGATATCAATCGACGGAAAGAAAAGTTGCTAAAATACGTATTTAATTTCCGTCGTTAAATATTTTCTTTTATATTATTCCTTTTATATAATTATACATTCATTATATATTATCTTTATACTTTCCTTTTATAACATTAAACATTCATTATATATTATCTTTATACATTCTTTTTATATCATTAAACATTCATTATATATTATCTTTATACATTCCATTTATATCATTAAACATTCATTATATATTATCTTTATACATTCCTTTTATGTCATTAAACGCAAAAATCAGTGGAGGAAGGAACTCCACTAAAACATTTTTGTGTCCTTCAGGGGTTTACCATCTTTTTACCTAGAATATTCCAAAACAGCTATATGATCAAGGAAAGAGTAGGGACAAAAAAAAACATATTTGATTCTATAAACATAATAGAAAGTTTAGAAAAAGTATATTCCTTTCGATTAAGTATGTTATCAATATATTGAAAATCATTTAATAAGACATAATTATACGTTTCATTCTTTCCCTACATCGTTTTTTTTTTCATCAATTTTGATTGAAAATGAGACGACATTTACGAGGCAATAGAATCTTTAAACCGTTAATATTTCGAATGTTTTTCTGATTTCATTTCGCTGCTAAATCTCTTCAAAAATTTATTTGATATTTCACATTTGTGTACATAAATTAATTTAAAAGATATGATAAAAAACGGTAATGTTGAATTTTCATTCAGAAACGTTTACTTTGAAGTCATTTTTCTCAAAACTGTATTTTTGTGCTCATGCTTAAACAAAAATGGTTCATCGTATTAATATGAAATTTTACAGGCACGTTTATACACACATAATAAAGAAAATCAATCAAAATCAATTAATTGTTATGTATACTTTTTCAGCGATGGCTGATATGTCAATATTTTTATTGACAGCGTTGTCATATTTTAACAATATAAAAAGTGAAATAACTTCGGTAAATAGTTTTAAATATTTATCACTTTGAATGATTATAAATTTATGGTCCTTGGGAGTAAATTTGCATAAACATTTTTTGATATAATTTGCTTATTTTCTGAAAAACTTTCACGCACACAAAATTCTGTCTTCAACAAATTAAGGGGAACATGTTTTCCTCCATATAGCTGAATTAACGAATACTATTTCACTGACTTAAGAATTAATAATTAAGCAGATAAATTTCTTTTAAAACTGCGGTAATAAACTATTAAGTTAAACCTTGCTGAAGGAATATCCATATTTTACCATCTTTTGGAGTTCTCTTTTACGTATTATAGATCCTATAGCCCCTTAAATCAGCAATGAAAACTAAAATTTCAACTCTTAGAAATAAAAAAACTTAAGAACTGACTTAAGAATTAATAATTAAGCAGATAAATATCTTTTAAAACTGTGATAAAAAACCTATTAAGTTAAAGAAAATTCTTCTTTCGTTAGAGACATTCATATTTTACCAACTTTTGGAGTTCTTTTTTAGCTATTAAAGGTCCTGTGGCCCCTTAAATCAGCAATGAAAACTAAAATTCCAACTTTTAGAAATAAAAAAAAAACTTACACAATACCTATTATTAGGAAGTTTCAAGCCTTTTTCATATAAAATATTCTTAATTTCAAATTTCCTTCGAAGAAAAAAATCCCTTTATCTGTCAGAAACTATTATTGGAATAATCTGTCATCTAGCATAAACGAGCATCTCAAGTATTCACCTATGCATTGACAAGTTTATAACAAATGAAATTCGAAATCATCTGTCCCCTATTACCATCTTAATTTAAGATGCAAAAACTCTGCAATTCGATTAAAAGAATGGCAATGTTTAAAATTACACGTTTTCGAGCGTGTGTCATTGCATGCATGCAAAAGTTCTGCAACCCAGTCTACTAGAAGTCCTGCACGCTCGTTCCTGTAGGCAATCCATCATGGTATCTTTTTGATGGATGATGATTCCTTTAACTGGGCGCGGATACCCTGCGATGTCATTTATCAAACTCCCGGTGGAAGTTAAAATGCAGCGAAGAAGCAATTTTTGAGAGATTTGCCGTAATTCAATGAGGACTATTGCTTTGGGTTGCTATTTTTACACGTCATTTCCTACTTGGGAACACAACTTGCTGTCAGAACTGCATCGTGACTTTTTATTTGTCTATTTTTAATCCATTTGTGAGAGGAATAATTCCTTCACAATGACTGCCAGTTATCCCCGAGTCACGTGATAAGAGAGCTAGAGTTGATGGTCATTTGATCACTAGCAGAATATTTTATTTATGGAAGCAAAAGTTTCAAAATAGAGAATTATGATTTAAATTAAAATTTATTCATGACTTTTCTTATTTTTACAAAGGAATAATCTGTATTTTAATGAAACGCTAATCATTTATTGCAGAAAATTCTTGTTATCATTCATTGTCAAATGGCAACAGTCAAATGTAAACAAACTATTATA
Source organism: Argiope argentata (assembly GCA_026289955.1). NCBI lineage: Eukaryota > Metazoa > Arthropoda > Arachnida > Araneae > Araneidae > Argiope > Argiope argentata. The sequence continues at coordinate 970,794 of JAOUZG010023451.1, read as the reverse complement.
CTAATTTCAGACGGTTTCATTGAACGGTTCTAAGCTGCGCTGAATTTAACGTTTAGCCTATCTAATAATAGAATTAGGAAATTTTATTAGAAATTTTATTAGAAATTTTCATTAGAGGGTTCGTTGTGCAACCAAAACACCAAGGAGTGCATTAAGTCAGATCAATGAAGATTCAAAAGGAATAAAGAAATGGGTTTCAAACAGAAAGTTATTAGCCATTATACATATAATCTGAATAAAATCTCAAAAATAGGCTTAATGGTTGCTAAATGAGTAATAGTTATGACTCATCAAAAGAATTTGAAAATAATATTTTCCAAAATAATCAAATTACAAAAAAAATCTTTGTATCATCTTAAACTATGCAAAGACGTCATTTTAATGACATCAGCTTTATTTTCATAAAATTGTATCTTAAATTCAAATAATATTTTTAATTCAATTTAATTATCTAAGTGCAACCCTGTTTTTAAATGCTATTATGGAAATCAGACTCGCGCATAAAAATATTCAGTGGGGCTTTATATTTCTTTTTGCCAATGATTCATTTAGCTGTAGGATTTTCACTTTTTCTTTTTATTTATTTATATATATATTTTTCAATTTGCAATAAACTGATACAATAAAATTTGTTTTTTCAGTCATATGGAATAAACACAGCAGTATTTTTTAAAATCAGTATTTAGTGTCTAAAAATATTAAAAGTAAATTTAAAATAATATTTGATAATAGTCATAACACACTAAACACTTTAATAATTTAGTTTAGATTAATCAATTTAGTAGTTTTATGAAAATATGTTGCTGTTGTTGTTACTAATGGCGCTTGTAATGGCCTCCCGCTGTACAGCAGCAGATTTAAGCCGAAAAAAGCGTCTCTTGTTTTTGAAGCAGCGCCAACTAGGGCAAAGAGTACGACTTCGCTATACACACACCATTGCACAGCCCCTTTTCACAGGGGGGCACAGTCACACATAGCGCACAGAAGAACAACCATGCCCTAACCAGGACTCCCAGAACACGAGAAAGACGCGCTACCTCTGAGCCAGAAAGCCGGCAGTTTTGTGAAAATATAACTGTTTTATCAATGTATTATGACTCTAGATTACTCATCAAGCCCTTTTGTTCTCAATAGTAAGAAAGTAAATTATCTGCTTTAATAAATACTTTAATTGCTCAACAAAACTTAAGTCTGATAGTTCAAAGACGAACAAAAAATGTTTACTGCAGTTTTTATAGGATTAACTTTAATGCTACAATTAAAATTAGAAAGAATATATATTATCATTGAATTTTGAAAACACTGATTAGATAAAGATTTAACATTCTTTAGCGTTAGGGAAAACAGCGTAAATTAAAGAAATAAAGGAAATATTTAATTTTTATTTCATATATTTAACAGCCTTCTTGAGATATGATAAAAAACAAGATAAAAATTAATTTGACACATATTTATTTTTAAGAGGAATACGTTTGAAGTAATCGTCAAAGAATTTTTGCCGAATTTCTCCGAAAATCTTCTTTGAAATGAAAGTATCTGTAAAACATGACTAAACAAAGTTTTCTTAAAATACGCAAATTATTATATCTTCGAATGTGTTTGACACATGTATAAAAAATTTATGAAATTTTATAGAATTTATTCTGAGATATCAGGCTTTTTCCGAACCAATCATAGTAAAATATTCATTCTTCAATAAATGTGTTTAAAATGTGTTTGTAGATAAATTCATCTAAATGTGCAGTAAACATATTTCGTTTATCGAGTTTATTTTCACAGAATTACCTGAAATACATTTATTGTGACTAAGTAGACTGAGCCTTATAGCATTTCAAATTTTATTTTCGGAGAAACTTTTTTCAAAAACGAAACCAATTTTCCACTTCCAGTTCAAAAGAAAATCGGATTAATCCAGATTTTATTTTTGTACTTTGCTTATTACTGAAACAGCTGCCTCTGTAGTTGTATTATATACATACTAAAAACAAAGACTGTTTCAGAATCTACAAATACTTTAGACTTTATTTATAATAAAAAATTAATTTAATAAACAAGTTGAATACCTTAAAGAAGCGTAGAAAAACGGAACTTCCAATGCTTGATAAAATTTTGTTATTAGGGGAGTATTTCATAATTCATAGAATTTATATTTTTACAAACTTTAGTTTTTTTGTATGGTATTATCAAGACACCATGATATATAATGGACGTTAAATATAAAATTTATAAGTTGATGATTGTTAATAATTCATTTTTAAATATTTTGTAACAATGTATATTTTACAAAAACCATGTTAAATATCGCGTTAAAAAACGATTTATTTATTTATTTTCTTTTGTAATGGAATTTTCTTTTAATGTTATAGTTTTTTAAATTAGTTTCATACAATATATTTTGAATTTATTTTTTAAGTACTATGTGTTTGGATAACAAGAATGCCTAAGACAGTTTGATTAGATTCGTTTGAATTGTTAAAAATATATTTTCCCTTCTTTATAATTCGTGCAATTTTATATATTATTATACTTTTGTTTATTCTTTAATTATAATCTATTTCGTTTATTCTTTTTTGTCTATTGTTTTTTTTGTCCTTTATTACGCATTTTATGCTTTAATGCATGTTTTGTTTTTATTTTTATGCTTTTTCTTTTGTTTATTCTTTTATTACATATTCTTTTGTTTATTCTTTATATTATTTTTTATTTTATATAAAATTTCATTATTATTTTTATTATTTTCTTATTTATAAGCTTTTCTTTTTTATTTAGTTTATTTCAACATTTAAATCTTTTCAACAACTGACTAGGATGGGATGGAGCCCCACTGTGAATTCAAATTTGAGTATGAAGAAAGAAATACTTACATCATTGTATATTTATTACATTAAAATAAAGATTGTTCATAGAATTTTTAAAGTATTTTTTTTCTTTATAATTGAAATTCCGTATGGTTGGTTTCATTACGGTGAATGTTTCTTGAATTTGAAAGAAATACAGGAAGCAAAACTTCAAAAATTGGTAATATAATTTTCAAAAAAATAAAAAAGAATTCTTAATATCACAAATAAAAAGGAAAATAAAAATTATTTTTAAACTACTGAAACTTTTTAAAAAATATTTCACTGAAACAGGCTTTATTTTTACTTAATACTTAAAATCATCCTTGATCTTCGATGATATAAGACTTTCTTACTTATAGAAATTTCATATTTATTACTTATGAGTGAATATTTTATTTTGAACATTATTTAGACATTATGTGATAACGTTCATACGCTCGGCTTGGCGAAATGAAAGATCTTGATATAAGGCAGACATAATCGTTGAGATGTGGATAATATTTTCTAGTACAAAGAACATAATGCCTATGGCAGTAAGTCACGAAAGTCCCATGAAAAATGGGATTTTATATTGAAAGAAGTGGAATTAATATTAACATAAAAATGCGAATAGAAAAGTTCGACATTTCATTTTATAGAAGTTCTATCTATCTAGCCGAATTTCAAAAATAAATCTTTGTAATTTTTCTTTAGAGAAGATATAAAGAAATCGATCATTAAAAATTTGAAATTTATAGAAATCATTTTTGAAAATTTCAAGAGAATGACTCTTTGGGATTTTTCTTTATAGAAATCAGTCACTAGAAATTTATAGAAATCGGTTAGAGAAATTTCAAGAAAATTACTCTTTGATTTTTTTTTCTTTAGAGAAGATTGAAAATTTGAGATTTTTATTTAGAGAAGATCTAAAGAAATCGATCATTAAAAATTGAAAATTTATAATCATTTCGGGAAATTTTCAAGAGAATGACTCTTTGAGATTTTTCTTTATAGAAATCAGTCATTAGAAATTTATAGAAACCGTTTAGAGAGATTTCAAGAAAATTACTCTTAGATATTTTTCTTTCTTTAAGGAAGATTTAAAGAAATTGATCGTTAGAAATTAATAGAAATCATTTAGAAAAATTCCAAGATAATGAATTTTTGAGATTTTTATTTAGAGAAGATTTAAAGAAATCGATCATTAAAAATTTGAAATTTATAGAAATCATTTAGGGAAATTTCAAGAGAAGGACGCTTTGAGATTTTTCTTTATGGATTTTTAATCATTAGAAATTTATAGAAATTGATTAGAGAAATTTCAATAAAGTTACTCTTTGAATTTTTTTAGAGAAGTTTTAAAGAAATTGATCATTAGTAATTTATAAAAATCATTTAGAAAAATTTCAAGATGATGAATCTTTCATATTTTTCTTTAGAGAAGATCTAAAGAAATTGATCACTAGAAATGAGAAATTTATAGAAATTTCACGACAATCACTTTTTGAGATTTTTTAGAGAAAACTTATTAGAAATTAGAGAAATCATTTTAAAAAGTTCATCAGAATGACTTTTTGTGGTTTTCCAATAGAGATTTAGAGAAATCAATCATTAAAAATTAAAAAAAAATTAGAGAAATTTCACGAGAGTAACTATTTGATTTTTCTTTATAGGAGATTAAAGAAATCAATCGTAATGTTAAGAATGTTACTGAAAATAACTTAGCAGGCTAATTAATAAGCCACATTGTGAGTAGAAAATGTTGAAAATTATTGGTATTTGGGGAGGAAATAGCCAGAGACAAAAAAAAATAGTAATAACTTGTTTCTTTTTTTAAAGTTAAGGTGCAGAATTGTTTCGAATGCCTTTTACCACCCTGCTCAATTCGAAGCAGAATTAGATGTCATTGTTCCAAAACATATCCATATTTATCATTATGTACATATCCTTTGTTGAACATCACAACCCTCAAACTGAATAGAGTTCCAAAACGGGGGGGGATCGTCATAAATTTGAGTGGGTGGTGAATCGACAAGTTGGTGGCGTGCTACGGGTTTGTGGTAATCCATCACGAGGGTGGGTTGCAGGGAAATCAACAGCTGTTACGCGTGCAGGGGGACGAAGCGAAAGGTATTGATGGATGCCGATATCGATGGGAGAAAATATCGTAATCGATCCAACGCGGCACGAAAGAAAATATTTTCCTGATGAGATATACTTCGCTGAATCATCTGAAAATAAATGAAAAAAAAATCATTGGAATCAATCGCTTAAATGTAAATGAGAATGGTAAAAATTAGAGGATATGAGAAGTAAAAGAAAAGACATCGAATAAATTCCGTGATTGAAAGTTCAAACAAACATTTAAAATCAGTCATTGATAAATGGAGAGAGATAGAAGAATGTCGCATATAAAGCATAAGTGGAATTGGATTTTGTTCATGATGTTGTAATTTATTGCTGGAAATTTTGAGCTTTAAATCACAATGACAAATATATGACGATATTTTATATTGTTAAGACCTTGATACTGAATTTTATATTTATCGATATTTCTGATGACCTGACAGTAGAAGAGTAATAAAGATATTGTTGAATGGTATTAAAATGTGTTGTTTCTCATATATCAGCTTGGAAAGAATCGTTACACGAGATAGTTGTTCAACATTTCCTCAAATTACAGCGGATTTGAACGTAAGCCCATCAACAAGTGTCAGTGTGAGCCCTATGCAAAGTAGCCTAATTTATATGGGCTTTCGCAACCTCAAATCCTCTGGTACACCTTTGGTGACACAGCTGCACAAAGCACTGCGCCTTATCTGGGCTCGCCAACGAAACCATTGAACTATTAATGACTAGGAAAACGTTGCCGGAGGAATCGCATTTCCAAGTGTATCGGGTGGATGGCTGCAAACAGATATGGAGAAAACTCCGTGAATCTATCGATTTTTCATTCCTACAAGGAACTGTTCAAGCTGGTGGATGCTCTGTGAGGTTAAGGGGTGTGTGCAAATGACATGAAATAGGACTGTTGATATATGTAGACTCGACTATGAGAGGTCATCCGGCCTTTAACATCCTTTCTTACCTTCTGCATGCATTCATGTCCTGTCTGTATTCTGCTGGACGTGCACAATTTCAGCAAGATAATGCATTAGCCACAGGTCTACAGTAGCTACCAAGTGGCTTGGGGGCATTCTTATGAATTTCTTTCCATCTATTGGCCACCCAATACTTCTGACGTGAACACTATCGACCATATCTGGGATATTTGACAATGCACTGTCCTTAGGAGATCTCCACCACCTCGCACTCCCATGGCTTTGCGGACTGCCCTGCAAGAATCGTGGTGTGAACTATCTACAGAATATCCTCACAAGTTAATTGAATCCTTTCCAAGCCATACTGCAGTACTTCTGCGCTCTCGTTGGTGCATTAGTACTAGGTACATTAATGTACCAGTATTTTTAGCGCTTTGGTATACTTGGAGTGAGAAGGATAAAAAATAATTGAATGCAACGTATAAGAGAAAATTTCGAGGAGACTACACCCACAATTTCAACTTTCGAATGATGAAAAAAATGTTCAAAACGGAAGATATACAGTTAAGAATTTTTCATCTTCCGAGAAATTTAAAACAAAGATATGCTTCCAAATTTCCAGGATTAATATTTAATCGATTTCAACCCTTTTTGTTTGTGTGCTACGTCTAAGACAAATTAAAAATAAAAGATCACTATGAGTATGTAGATAAATAAGTATAGAAAAGATTACTCATAAATACAGGGATTTGTGTCACTCAATAGATGAATAGTGCTTCATCTTTATCCTAAAACCGACAAATTAATCATTCATTTTAACCCAAACGTGCTAAGCTTAAAAATTGATGATCGCGAAAATACAAGGTCATTAATTTTATTCCACTACCCCCATGAAATGTAGTTACGGTGCGGCTGTGACAATCGTTGATGGGAAATAGCTGCAAGTTCCATTTTTACCTGAAAAGAGATGAGAACGCTTCTTTCTTTTGACGTTGGAAGGAAAGAACGCGGCATTCTCAAGGAGTTCGAACATTAATCTTGAGTCTGACAGTGATTAAAACCTCGGGGCTCATGTCCTTGAAGCTCTAATTTGATACAACCTTTCTGCTGTATGTAATTAGTGTCACTTCATTATTAAATGTCAAGTACTAAAACATATTTCTAAAATTTATTTCTAAATATATATTTTATTTAACACAGACTTAGTTTAATAGGTTAAATAATTAATAATTTTCGCCAAATGGGTGAAATTCATAAACCATTAAGTTTTATTTTAGTTATATTAAAGTCTTGTTATAAAGCAACACTAGGGCTATTTTGGAACGAATTTTGCAATTTTGAACTATGTTCAGATGACGAGGACGATACCTGATCTGCCCTCTCCCCTCTTCACACTAGACCTCACCAGTGGTAGGACGTTGGCCCTGGACATCTTTAACGTGTAACAGACCCCTCGTAAGCCATAAAGAATTTTTTTGTAATAATAGATAATAAATGTAACAATAGGCGAGAAAATTTTTAAGAGAAATCTATATTAAATAAATTAAAAATTTTCTGATGTGTAAATAAAATTGAGAGGCATAGTTCATTGCTTATAGAAATCCCAATCACTGGATAAATTATATTGTTACAAGAGGGCGAACACGTGCCAAAGTAGAAAACGTTGGCGACACTTCAATAGGAGTTTTGCGCCAGTCGAGTTGACTTGGCGAGGGGAATATTCTGGTGGCCCCGAGACAGTCCCGGATGCACCGCGTTGCTTCTCGTGAAGCCCGTCCGGCTATACAAGGGACGGGTTACCGCAATCCGGAGTTCCTCGCAGAAAGGAAGCATTTCGCTGGACTAGCGGATTACTTTTCTCGCTTGTTATTAGTGAGCTGTGTTCACGTTTGCTGTTAACGTTGTGTTATTGAGCTCGCTGTGACTTACTGTTTACTGTGCCATACGATAGCTGTTTTGCAGTCTGTGTTTATTGTGCGTAAGGCTTGCATTTACGCTGTAAGTGACTGTTGACTTCTGGATTGTGTTTATCTGAAGTTTTATTTTATCAAGTCATCCCGTAAATAGCCGTAAATAAATTTGTTTGTGCTGTCCTCAAGTAAAGTCTATTCAATCCGAACCCGCTAGACTAAAAACGTAACAATATTCACTATTTTATATTTCTTTCAACTACTGCGAAGCAAAAGATAGGCTTTAAAAAGTTTTTATAGCTATTAATTAAATAGATAATTTGTTAATTCATTAAAAAAAGACTTGATACATGCTCAGTATTTTGCCGATAAAATGACTTGCATCTAAAAACTTGTTTAGAAGAAATTTAAAACAACCAAAACATAGTAATGAGATTTATTTAATCTTATCGACTCTTTAAAAATAATTCATTAATTTTAAACTTGTTTTGAAGTTCTCTGTTACTTCAAAACTTAATTAATTGCTTTTTGAAATCGGTTGAGACGAAAATAAACTGTTGATCATTGTCACTGTTAATTCATTATTCTCATATAACATATTGTAATCACTGTCATCATACTGTTCAACTGTCACTCACAATATTTAATTATCTGTTTCATAATATTTTTTAAAAATAACTTATTATAAACTAATGTAAATAAATTTCACACATTTTAAAAGCAATATTGAATTTATAAATATTTATAATAAATATTAGCAATAAATTCTTAAACATTAAACCAAACGATATAATTCTTCTACAATTTGTGGTAACTGATAGATGAATTTAGTCACCTGTGAATTTTTAAATACAGAATCGAAGTAAATATTGTAAAAAATTTAGGCTATAAAGATATCATTCTTTTAAAATTATTAATAATTTGAATAAAAAACACTTTCT
>JAOUZG010023451.1:941207-961983 GCA_026289955.1 Argiope argentata | reverse complement strand
TATATATATATATATATATATATATATATATATATATATATATATACTGTAAAAATATTACAGCAAAAAGATATTATTTTTCAAAATTAGTAATAACTATTAAATATCATCAAAATAAATATTGTAAAAAAATTAATCCACAAAGACATTATTAATTTAAAATTGGTAATAACCAATAGAAAAAAACATCTTTCTGTAGCTTTTAAAAATATCATCAAAATTTTTAAGTGAAATCTATATTAAATAAATTAAAATATCTGTGATGTGTAAATGAAATTGAAAGGCATAGTTCGTTGCCTATAGAAATCCCAGTCACAAGGTAAATGAAATTCATTATTTTATATTTCTTTCAAATACTGGGAAGCAAAACATAGGCTTTAAAAAGGTTTAATGACAATTAATTACATAGATAAGTTGTTAATTAATAAAGAAAAAGACTACATGTTCAGTATTATAAATATTGTAAAAAAATTAAGCCACAAAGACATTATTAATTTCAAATTACTAATAACTGATAGAAAAAAATCAACTTTTTACTGCTTTTAAAAATAGTATCCAAATGGATATTGTAAAAACTTATGTTACAGAGTTAAATTTTCCAAAATTATTAATAATTGAAGAAAACAACTAGTTTTCTTCTAGCTTTTAGGCATAGTATTCGAAATATGTTCTGTAAAAAATTGTCTCGAATAAATTATTGATATATAACGAAAAAAAAAATTATGTTTTAAAATATATTGTAAATGAGATTAAAATTCCAATATGCTTATAATATTATATTACTCACAGAACCATAATATTTGATCATTTTTATATCCCTTTTTTTTATAGGAAATTCATTTATAAACATAACCCAAGACTCCCTATGATCATCGAGCGTCCTAGATCATAAATATTAGCCCAACTACTTATTACAGAGATGTTGTTGCTATTCAGATCACACTCGGGGAGTTTATGGCGAGATTAAGATTAAATTAACTTCCCATTTCTGCTGACACGGCCATAACCGTCGCTTTCGTCTCGAAGACCCCATCGCGTGACTCGTGTGATTTCCCCCGGGAAGCCGCATTCATTCGCCTCCGGTCCTCCTCGGCCCGAGCTCTCCTCTCATAAAAAGGCCCCAAAGATGAAGTGTTTTGACCGGCCGTCCTTTATTTATTAAAAGCGACACTCTTTGATGAGAAACGAGGTGACGTGACGGGTCAGTCCGGGAAGCTTTAGAGAAAAGATTGGACGGATTGTGTGCAGTTTGGTATAGTTATGAGATGGGGATGTAAAAAAGACAAATGTTTCTACTTTCTCATGTAGCATTTAATAAATTGAAATCATCGCATAGGTAAATATATTCTCAATTTCAAAATGTTTATGAATCATCACATTTTAGACATTCGTAAACCTCTCCCTCTCTCAAATAAAACTTAATGATTTTAGAATGACACCTGAGTGCCAGACAATCACTGTTGTTCTGTTATTGTTGTTACCCGCTCACAGAGTTGTCAGCGAATTAAACCAATTTTCAGTAGCGCCATCTAGGGCCAAGAGTATGACTTAGCTACACACACGTCATAACCCTTTTTATGGGCGGACTTCATTCATGTAGTTTCATTCATCCCTAGATCATAATTTAGACCTGGAATAGAGAACGATCACCTTTGAACCAGTACCCGCAGTGGTATTACTAGAAATGGTGAGTTTCTGACCAATTTGGGGCCAATTATCTCGAAGAGAATATAAGTTTGACAGTTTTGACCAATGTAAGGACGGACATTACTACAGTCCACAGTCGGCCACAACAAATCTTGTTGATACTGCTACGTTCAGTGGTGGTCGGCTGTACAGAAGAAGAAGAAGTGGTATTACTCTCGACATGGAGGACTTTGTGACCATGACAGATTTAACAAGCGCCAGTCATCACACGCTGAGAGAATCTTCGGCCGGCGAGATTCGAACTCTCAATCTAAAGGATACGAATCCAACACTCGACCAACCAGGCTATCCCGACCCGCTATGTTCTAAAACTAATAAATTATCAGTGATTCTTAAATTCAGATTTATTTATATTTTTGAAACCACATGAGAGTTATTTTGGGATTTATCTAACTCTTTTGACCCATTATTTAAGGACAAGGGTGACACAAGAGCCAATATTCCCTCCCCTTTCAAGGCTTCCTTAATTTTCGGGGGGGGGGGGCATTTACCATCGATAGACATTCATTGGACTTGCTTACACAGTATTTATTCATAGGGGTCGGGTGGAAAACTGGAATGTTTAAATCTCAAAGTTAAGAGCTCATTATGAGTCCCAGCAGCCGCCAAAAACTATACGAATGAAATTTGGTGTATAATTTCTAAAAGGAGTAGTGGGAGTGGTCTCCGAAAAACTTTCTCGAATACTCTCTAATAAAATTGTCCAACCAGAGAACGCCTTGCAAGACAGTGGTATACAATTATTACGAAATATTCTTTTGGTGTGAATTCAGAATTTTTTCAGGATATATCGTGTCATTCTTGGCGAATATTTTTCAATTAGTCCCTGATATGAGGATAATAATAACCGAAGGTCGAATTTGGGCTTTAGATATGTTTTACTCAATCGATTGGAACAAAAACTTGACAAAAAATGTACTTGTAATCAAAATATCCCTTATCTAACATGACATACTTAAATCATTGGGGTTTTGTAACATTGACATGTGTAGGAGGGTATAGACCGAAAGACTGTCAACCTTTTGTTGGGGTTTAGCTCAACAGTTAAAAGATGCCTATGCTAAAAATTCCAAAGTTCTGCACCTAATCATACCTATTTAACTTTTTCGTTTTGTAATTATTGTATAAACTTATATTCGAATAAACGGACAAACGGACTTCCTCTAAACAGAGTTGACTCAAAACCCGACAAAAGCCTGCAAAATTAATGTGAAGACCGTATACCTAATTTCAACAGTCCGGCCCAAAATGTCTTTGAGCCAGGCTGTTTGTTATAGACAGACGATTAGACAGATGGACATTTTTAAAGTTCTCCTTTCTCTATACTATGTATACGAAAAAGTAAAAATGCAATTTACATTAAATTTCTTACTGTATCACAGAATGGAAACCGAGTTTAATAGCGTTTGCATAAAATAAGATGACTGAACAAAAATACTGATATAAATTGAAGAAATTTGGTATAGAATTTTTGTTACATAAAATTTATAAATTACAAATCGACGCAAATTTTTTATTATGTTTCTGTTGATTCACTATTTTTAAATCAATTTAAATATGATGATTAGCAGAAACAAAAAAATGTCTTTGTTGTTTGTTCAGTAGCTAAAATCACGAAAAATTAATATTTAAATAATTTTTATTTTTGGATAATTAAACTTTTTCATTTTCAATTTTTCTAGCATGCAAACAATGTTTTGGATCTTGACCGATTTCGAGATGAAATAACAGTTATGATGTCACAGTTCTTCGTCAGCCTTTTAAAAACACATCTGTTGTCAAAGAAGCGTACGTAATAATAAATCAATACTGGTAAAAGTAGGTCAACCTTTTAAAAACACCCTTGCATTCAAAGAGGCATCCATAATAATGTAATACTAGTAAAAGCAGGTAAGAAAGATATATGCTCATTGCCTATGCGATTTCGTTGCCTTCAATTATTCAAAGCTCCATATGAAAACAACATCATGCTCTCACATGATAGTAATTAATAATGATATCAGTTAATTATATTCCACAGGAAGAGAAACGATTGTAATTATAGAAAATTTCAAAAGGGAGAAAATTTCAACATTATTCTAACTTCACATTACCCCCTCCCTTCTCCAATTGCATTCTTTGTAAATAGATCCTTTTTTAAAAATGTATACATAAATTGACAGAATATATAAAATTTAAATACCTTAAATGATCACCCAGCACTTTTACCTCATACATTCTTACCAAAAACAAACTTCATTTCTGAAACGAAAATGCTTTATAAAAATTTCACAATTCACACAATAACGAAAGAGTAATGAGGTATGTAATGGCGAAGATTAAAGTTTATCACTTCTTGGGAAAAAATGGTGGATTGTGTATAAAGCATTAGGAGCATTCATTTCGAGGAGATTCTTCTGAAACTTTTCCCGATCGATCGTTTGCTGATTATTATTAGAGACGGTTTCTATGGCGATAGAACTCGAGCTCTCCCCCGGGACGCCTCGATTTATTCATTAAATCTGTTAAAAGAAGTTTCCTAATTTTCCTGTAATCTTGGGATTAAAGAAATTGTTTCCGAGATATTTGCTCCGAGCACCAACGCTTTTTTTTCAGATAAGGGGTTACTTCATATTAAAAGACTGAAGCATTAATATTTTTTGGAGACAGTGTTAGCTCAATATTAATAAAACTTATAATTGTTTTGGTCTCTGAAGGATAAAGATTGTATATTTTATGCATTTTAAGGAACTTGTAAAGCTAACTTGTAAATATATATATATATATATATATATATATATATATATATATAGAGAGAGAGAGAGAGAGAGAGAGAAGAGATAGAGAGAGAGAGAAGAGAGAGAGAGAGAGAGAGAGAGAGAGAGAGATAGAAAGAGATCAAAATTTCAATTGCCAATAAAATACTTTGCATTCATCCACGCAAATTAAAATACAATTTTTTAAAACCCGTAGTGGATGACATTTGTTGTAAATACAGTTTTATTTTTCGAATATTAATTTATTAGTTTGGTTAATTTTCTATTAATTAATTAAAACCTAACATTCTCGCCAAAAATCTTTATTTCCCGATCGCCAAATTTGTAAGACTTTAGTTTGTTCTTTTCCTCGCTTATGACGTTAGTCTTAACATGTTTTCGACCGATTATTTCTAACGATTCTGTTTATTTTCTTAATGTTTGATGCAATTTAAAACTAAACATGGTTAATTAAATGGTCAGTTTGTGATGAATCTAAGAAAAATTTGTTCAAAAACTCTTGAAATCTTACATAAATTAAGAAAGATATTCTTTAGTGTCAGAAAGGTTTAAATGCTCAATGACTCTGTGGATGGATTTTAAAAAATGATGGCCTTTTTTGTTTTTTGTTCCCGTGGATAATTGAAATCCCTTAACCTGAAGTTAAGTGAACAATTATAAAATTTATGGAAAGGTAATCAATGTTTATTATTTTATTTCAAACCTATCTACTAATTCTAAATTTAATTTTTTTATTATGACACACATTTATCCTTGCATATAGTTGCAAAATAAAAATATCCATGTTCCTAGATGAAAAAAAAAATTCTTCTGCTCCGTTTCCCCCGGAGATGGAACGATTTATATCCCCTGACAGAACACCCTGCGCCCGTCCGTGCAGAGGGAGCAGTGAGACCTTCTCGAACGAGTAAAAGGAAAACATATTTTCCCCGAAAGGCGATTGTTTGTAAACGAATATCGTCCATCACTGACAGAAGGGCTTCGCGGTCACATGACGAGAGGGAAGGGCCTCTTTTTTTTTATAGCTATTGCATTCCGATTCGAAGGGTTTTTCACTTTTCCAGCGCTGTAAGTGTAGATCACCCATTGCGTTACACCGGCTCACTTCTGTTGTTTTCGAATGTTTTTCTAAAGAAAAAGAGAACTTGAAAAATTCTGAGCTCGAAAAGCAAATTAGGCGTCGTTTTCCTGAAGTATTTGCTATTTCTATAAAAAAATGAATTTTTGAATATTCGAATACTGTCTATAAGAAATGAAATAAGGAATTAATTTCTATAGTATCAAAGCTTGTCTTGATATATTCGTGGGTTTTTTTAAAAAAATTCAAGAATAAAAATACTAAAACTGTTTTAAAAGGCAAAATCACTATTATATGCGACTTCCTGCTTTTAGATATTTTCTACTTTAAAAAAAATCCTTTTGTAAATCTGTACTAAATTAGCAAAAATTTGAAATCAAAAGGAGAAAAAATAATTAATACAATGAATCCGGCCTGAAGACTTTTTCAAAGGTCACCCTCTTGCAGAAATTCAAACCAGGGATTTTTTCTGTGACAGGTCTGACAATAAGTCAAAAATTGATCTCTCGTGACCCAAAAATCCCAAGAAAAAGAGGTTTTTGAACTAAGTTTGTATCTCAAAAATAAAAGAACATCTTTAAAGCAGCATTGATACAACGTTCTCTAGATACAACGTTCTTTTAGATATTATGGTTTAGAATAATCTGTTTGGGTAAATTAATATTTTTTGCAAATTGTTTTTCTTTGATATGATATTTACTTTTGTAAATCTGTCTAACTGTTTGTCTTTCTAAGAATGCCGAGGCTTCTGGGATTATAGGTTTCGGAACGGAAGATTTTAGGTTTGAAACCCGATTACATTGTGTAAGCGGGTTTGTTAAATTCATGGCTGCCAAATGTCTTTCCACCTAGAAGAGAGGATTTCTGGCTGGAGTCATCCTCATCAACTGACCTTGGTTCAAAATTACGTGATCCATCTTAAAATAATGCAAGCGTTGCTTTAAAAAATTTACAACTAAAATTTCTAAGAACACGATAAATGAAAAGCTACAGATTATATATATTTTTTTCTTGTCACATTCTCAGAATATAGACTATCCTGAACTATCTGACAGACTGTACTATTAGAATAGCTATGCGTCGATATATCAAAAATCGGGAACATGGCGGACATTCGTGCTAAATTGTAACTTTTTGTTGGTTATTAGTCTCTGAAGATGGCAACCATATTTACCATTTTCTAAAAACCCTAAATGCTGAAAATTTGTACCTCAAAAGCGATAAATCGCCAATTTTATGTCCGTTCATTTTGTAGCTTCAAAAACCTCAAACCAATACAAAATCATGCTCTCACATGATTAAAACATTTTAGAATTTAAAAAAATGTAAAAACGTTGCTACTGATTTCTATTTTTAAATGATTGATGATGAAAATTAGATTTAATTATGAAAATTTGATTTCTATTTTTAAATGATTTTTGGCGATAAATCGCCAAATGTGACAACCTTCATTATTTTCTAATAACCCTAAAAACGGAAAACTGATGCCTCAAAAACGATAAATCAATTTGTTGCCTACGTGCTTTGAGGCTTCAAAAACCTCAAACTATATAATGTTCTCAGATGATTTAAAAAAAAATTGAAGAGTGAAACTTGGTCTCCTAGGTACTATATTTATGTTTACCAGTTTGTAAGCTCTTGGTCAGACGGACTTACCTGTAGAGACTCAACACACATACAGATTCGTACATATACATACCCATGTAAATTTGGGTATATCAACAAATCTGATTATAAGTTACTTAAAAAGATTGTACATCATCGTGTTTCTGCGATGAATTTGACCTTTCTCTACAATATAAATAATTTGAATAATATTAAAGAAATCAATTAAAATTGCACAAAACTTATAATTTATGCAATAAAATATCATGAAAATACCTATAAGTTTCCTTGTAAAAAATGCCTTCAAATTATTCTACACTGAAAACGAAATGCATGCAAAATATGATATTCTAGTGGAGAAATAATCCTCATTACGCTCTCTCTCTCTCTCTCATTTTGAGCACATAAACATTTAATTTATACCAAAAATACATTCTTTAGGATTTAGAGTATTACTTTCAAGAAACAGCAAACTATCGCTATATCTTTCTTATTAAGATGTACATTTGGAATTCGAGGATTACTTTCCGGATACAAACCTGTGAAACGAAAATAGCTGCCGGAATTCTTCGTTTCTAGAAGATAATATTAACTCCATTCATATCTCCACGCAATTAAATACTCTGGCGATGGCAAATTTGCATATTACAGATAAGGGGGCAGAGAAGGGGATTATCGAAAGGAAATACGATTTATTTTTAATGTGTTCGAGGGATTTATACGAATAATTTCGTTGAATTCCTTTGAATCATTCGGCATCCATTGCACTCTCTAGAGAGTTCTCCTTCTTTAGATTAAGATTAATACAATTTCGATTATTGAGGACAATTTTGTTTATGCCATTAGTTCAATATTTCGATGGGGATTTTTGTTGATCGTTTATATTTAAAGTCTCCAGAGTATATGCTAAGAGGTGGTTTCTTTAGATGTAGAAGTGGTATATAGAATTAAATAATACAAAGGGGCAGAATTTAGAAACTTTTTTTTAAACTTTTTGTGTGATTTTCTTCACCTTGTTGTACATGGGGGTTTTAGTATGATATTCTAGACAGCCAACGAAGAAATATTTTAATCTTTGAAATATCATTTGACTGTTAGAGAAAGTACACAGGCCAATAAGGGTAAATACGGATAATTAAAATGAAAAAAAAAAAACAGATGCAAGAGAGCTAAGAGTTTTCAAAAGGATGCCTCCAGATTAACGCAAGATTGAATTTGCCACCATTTTCTTGCAATAAAGTTTTTTCAACCCTGTTAAAAAAACATTTGAATCTTTGCGTTACATGATAGAACAATGTATTTTCATTGTTGAATAATGTTTTATAAATAATTAAAATTTGGTGACCACAGTTCAAAAATTTGAGAATTGGCCTCTTAGATCGCGTGATTTAATACCGTTGAATTTCCTTTTATGTGGTCATTTTGATGTCAAAGGTCTATTACAACACACCGACAAGCACGCTGTCATTAAAGAAGGAAATTCAACTCTGTATCAATGAAATTCAGCCACATTTATTCAAAATGGCTATGGAACATTTCGACAAAAGAATGCTTATATACCAGCAAAGTTGTGGAAACTATTTGACCTATGTGTTATTCCATACATAAGCCTATCATGTGTACTTTAGGACAAAATCACAATATAATAATTTAAAGAAATAAAACTGTGTTTTTTTATTTATTTCAAACCAAGTTGTCATATCGTCTACGGATCCATCTGTGCTAATCTAAACCATCAGCTGCCAAAAATAATTCTAAAATATGGTTACCAACACTTTCCCGAAAGAATGGTCCCAAACTCAAATCTAGAGTTAATTTTGGGATACCCTTTGCATGCACAAAATACGTCGTATACCAAAAAAAAAAAAAAAAAAAAAACTGCTGTAGTCATCAAAAAAAGATTTTTTTCTTTAGATTTTGAAAATGTCGACACTTCTTACTTTTTTGAATCTCCCCTCCTACAAAATTGAATTATGATCTTTTTCTTGTAACCAGGACGATTAATAATCGCGGTAAGTAGAAAGGTGAAACTAGATATTCATAACTAGTAAACCAAATTTGTCCGTCAAATTTTGATGAAATGTGACGAAGGATGTTTTTGTCTTCATGTTTGCGAGGTCAACAACATCAAAACGCAAGGAATCTTATAGAGATACATTAGTTCTTTATAATTTTTTTTACATTTCCATTAAATTTGGAATCTAATTCCTTCAAAGATATGGCCATCTATCAGTTTTTATTTTTGTGTGCCTGAAATTGATAATCCAAAAGCGCATTGACTCAGCTAAATGAGAATTGGTATTTGGTCTTCTAGTCAAAATTGTAGATCGGTGTTAATTTTTTAAAATCAAGGTGACAAGAAGGACACCATTAAAAACGCCTTTTTAATTTTATTAATTGAACTCAAAATCCGCCATATTGCATTCTTACATTCTACAGAGGGAAATTTCATTTGCAGAGTACCGTGAATTTCAAGGGCTTTCCGCCTTTCTCTCTGCATTACTCAACCATTGCTTTATGTTAAGGGATATAGAAACAAGAGAATAGAAAAAATCAAAATGAAATCAGTTATTCATACTTCAAAGTATCATGTGAGAACATCATTTCTTAAAAGGCCAAGCACCACGTGCTCGTGCGAGTTAAATTATATTTTTATTCATTTTAATTGCTCCATTGAATGAGTCACTTTAGTATTGCCAACGATCCAAAAATTTTTTTGTCTCGCATTGATTGTTTAAAGAAATATCACATTCTCTATTTATTTCATTTCATATAAACACTTGCTCACAATGACATTTTTCTAGGTTTTATTTGCTGTAGTCATTAACTTGTTTTTTTTATAAGAGGTTTTGTAAATACAAAGGCAACGCGTTATTAAAAGCCGATTTTTTGAGTCACCCGTGCAGATAATAAAATTTTTATTTTTCGCTTACGGATTCTTGTTGACGCCAAAAACCTCCTCCCAAGAACAACATCATGTTCTTACATAAAAAAAAGACATTAGATAGTTTTAAACATATCGTCGAGAAGAATTATATTTTTGTTGTTTTAGCAACATTTGTTATTTTATGCCATCAAATAAGATATACTAAGTCGTAATAATTATTTTAATCAAATATTTAAAACAATAATGGTAAAAAAACCCTCAAATGTAATGAGTCAGGTGACTACCTTTCTACCAATCACAAAGCGAATAAAACTCAATATTGACACAATCATTCTTTATATAATAGAAAGAGAAATTAAAACAAAATCCACACATCTGTTACTGCCATTCCATTTCAGCATCAATCCCTTTCGCCATAGTTTTTAAAGGCCCCCCGAATTTCCTTTCACCAAAGTCCCCGCATTTCTTGGGGGTGGGTGGGGAAAAAATAGATTATCGCTGTTTATGGAGGTGAAAACTAAAAGCAAAGTTGTGACGAAATTACACGACTTTTCCATCAACTGATGAGATTTTAAGGACAGCGACAGAAAAGAAGGGACAGGAGTCTTTCTTCCAAGTGTTTTTCTGTCGCGGTGACTGTCCCCAGGAAACAAAACCCGAGCGAAAATGTCGCAACAGATTCTATTTACTCTGCGTCGGTCTCGAAGTTAACAAGTTCTTTAAAAGACAGCGGCAAAGAATAAAGTTGCGTCGAACTGTTGGGGGAACAAAGCTATTTACTTTAAAGAAGAGAAATGGTTTTTATTTCATTGCATTGCCCTTTCACATTTTCTCTGGCCTGCTGCTCACTTGCTGTCATTTTGTGTAACATATTTTTTATCATTTCAGAACATGGTGTTATTTTTGGGATGAGGTTAGTGGCGTCAACAAAAATCCGTGGGCGAAAAATAAAAATTTTATTATCTGCACGAGCATATATAAAAAAAATCGGCTTATAATAAAGCGTTGCCATTGCATTTACAAAATCTCTGATTTAAAAAAAAACAAGTTTGATGACTACAGCAAATAAAACCTAGAAAAATTTCATTTTGAACTCGAGACTATATGAAATGAAATAAATAGGAAATGCGATATTTTATAAGTTACTAATTAACACTTTGTATCAAATTGTTTAAGTTGTTCTAAACTGGATCACAAATCTACATAATTTATAATTATAAAATATTCTCATCAAATTGCTTATCTTCTTCTAAAAGGACACACAAATATTTTTTTTTTATCATGTCGGAGCATGATGTTCTTGGGATGAAATTTTTTGCGTCAACATAAATCCGTAAGCAGATAAAAAAATTTATTATCTGCACGAGTATCTCAAAAAATCAGCTTTTAATAACGTGATGCCATTGCATTTACAAACGTTCTGATTTTTTTAAAAAAAATAAGTTAATGACTACAACAAATAAAGCTTAAAAATGTCATTTTGAGCACGCGATTATATGAAATGAAAATCAATAGGATAAGATAGGATGCGATATTTTTTTAAGAATGAATGCGAGACAAAGTTTTTTGGGGTAGTTTGCAATATCAATGTGACTCATTCAACGAAGCCATGAAAATGAATAAAAACATAATTTAACTTGCACGAGCACGTGGTGCTTGGCCATTCGAGAAATGATGTTCTGACATAATACGCTGAAATAGGCATAACAGATTTCATTTTAATCTTATATATAGTTTACTTAATAAATTATAATGCAACAAATGCCTATTTCCTACTTTACACTTCAAATCTAGTCTTTAATCTCCAAATCAAGAAATGATGATCTGACATGATACATTGAAAAATGCATAGCAGATTCCTTTATTTTCATTTCACCACAAAATACCTCCAAACTTGGAACCTCTAAGATTCCCTGATAGTTTTGTGGTGATTTTTGTGATGACATTGTATGGGAAAAAAAATTAAGTCCTACAAAATAATACTTCAACAACTTTAGACAACAGGCCGGGATGGCCTGGTTGGTAGAACGTTGGACTCGTACTCCTTAAGTTACGGGTTCGAAGCTCAACGGCCAAAAGATTCCCCGAGTGTGTGGCGGCTGGCGTTCGTTAAATCTGTCCGTGGTCGCAAAGTCCTCCATATCGAGAGGAATACCACTGGGGGTACTGGGTCAGAGGTGATCGTTCTTTGTTCCAGGTCTAAATTACGATCTGAGATGAATGAATGAATTTGCATGAATGAAGTCCGCCCTCTGAAAAGGGTTGTGACGTGTGGGTAGCTAAGTCGTACTCTTGGCCCTAGATGGCGCTACGTGTGAATCAAAGAGACGCATTTCTTAGGCTTAAAATCTGCTGATCGTATCAGCGGAGATTTGTCCATGTCAAGCGCCATTAGTCACAACACTATAGACAACACATCTACGTCTCTCCAAAATTTTCTTATTTACTCTCTAATAAACTTTTCATTCCAGAGTACACTTTGCACGTCATTGGAGTACAATAGCTGCAAAATATTAACCACTGACGTGAATTTTGTTTTTTTATTCAATCTATCATATGATCCTTGGCGATTTTTTTTTGGCAATTAATCCCTAGGATGCTGATATTAGTATCTAAAAGTTGAATTTGAATTTAGGTACGTTTTTCTTCACCGATTAAAACAAAAATTGGATACAAAACGGCACTTTTGAGCACAAAATCTTATATCAAATTTGATATGTTTAAGTCATTGCATTTCTGAATTGTCTAGTTCTTGAAAAGTACAAATTAATAGTTAGTCAACTCGTTGAGGGATTTGCCTAAAATTTTGGAAGGTAATTATACTGTAGATGTCAAATTTGTGAACCCATTTTTTATCAACCTAGCTCTCTTTGTGTTGTAAATATAGTATTAGCTTATATTAGAAAAGCTGGACATTCGGACTTTTTTGAATAGATTTTACTCAAAATTTGGTAAAAATTTCCAAATTTTGTCTAAATACTCTCCTTTTCTAGTAATATATTCCCATTCTTTGATGTACAATGTCCAGTATTAGTTCAATCGATTCGAATAGAATGTCTTCATTATTATTTTAAAAAACTTTCCACATAAATTGCTTGACCTTCATCTTTTTACATTTTTAACCATGATGAGAGTGATTTCTTTGAATCTTTATCGTACTCTTTCCATATTGTTGTGTTGTTGTTGTTTTTATGGCACTTACCATGGACAAGCTCAATGAGGTAGTCAACGATTTAAGCCTAAAGGAGCGTCTCTTGTTTGTAGTAGAGCAAAGAACACGAGTTTGCTACTCAAGCATAACATTTACTTGCATGGACCCTTTTTACAAGGGGGGGGGGGGCACATTCACACATTTTACAGATAGGACACAGAAAAACAACCATGTCTGAACCGGGACGTCCAGATCACGGGGAAGACGCGCTACCTCTGTGCCAGAACGCCGGCACTCTTTCCATTCAAAACTTTATCCCTCTATTCTTCTCTTCCGCAGTATAAAATTATGGAATTATTGGTAAAGGTAGAAATAGTCTGCAGGACGTTATAGAACAACTGCTAAAAAATATAAATCTTTATATCTAACATATTGGATTTAGCGAATTTCTTTGGACAATCGAACGAAATGAAAATTTTAAGGTTATAATAAACATTTTTTTAGGTTCTTAAACAAAAAAAAAAAAACAAAAAAAAAAAAACATGAAACATTTTGTTCCAAAGACGGCTAGTAAGTTATAATGCTTTTTTCGTTCTTCACTAAATAAATAACGCTCAATTAGAAAGAAAAAAAAACCTGAAACCTTTTATCAGGATAAATGAAATAAACTTCCTCATTAAAATGCCGGTACAAAATGAGTTATAATTAACAGATGAGCTGCCTTACTGCTTTAGAATTAAAACAGAAAGCGATCTATTTATTTAGAATTTGGAAATATAATTGTATAAAGTGAACACTCCATTAATTTGCTAAATTAGGAGAAAAAAGACGATAATTGATTGCCATTTGCATGGAGAAACTTCTGGTCAATTATGTTCCAACACTTTCTCCTGCCCGTAATTATAACGGGGGAATTGGATTAGGTTGGATTCTAAACTTTGATCTTGTTCAGAGCTACCTGCTTAATGAGATTGTCTACAGGCATTAGTTTGTTTATGCATATTATTCCGATGCATTTGTGAACTGAGAAAGAAAGAGCTCTTCGGGGGGAAATGTTTTAATGTTTCTATTCATATTTGTATTTAAGTTGTTTACGAAATAAAATATTCGTTAAAGCAACGAGCAAATAGTTTATTTAATCAGAATTTTGTATACTAATTACGGGAAAATTAATACTGATAATTCACTAATTTGAATATGAAGATAAAGATTCTGAAAATGGAAATTTAGAAATTGAATTTAATGTAAATTACCTGTTTTGTAGAGTTGGTAATGCGAAAGGTATAATGCTGATCTTAATTCATTCATAGCAAAAAGTTTATGTAAGTCTTTAAGAGTTTCTATAAAATATGAATGCTTATAATTGTTACATAATATCGTCACAAACCTGTAAAGTTGCTTACCAGAAAGGTTAATTGAATGACTGGCATAACAGTTGTAGGATCAGTTTTGTAGGTGCTGATCGGACGCCGTGTCAGTGAGCTCAGAGCTTGGCGACCACGTAACGATTTGGCGATAAATATGGTGTTTTTGGCAGGAAAATAGATAATGATGGAAACTTTGAGAATTTTCTCGATCCTTATCCAATAGGAACTGTGATACGCGTGATTGACCCAGAAGGTTCTCGGTCCGCCACCCAAAAACTATAAAAGGATGGCAGTCACAAACTGCAACGGGACAACACTTCCTGTAGGAAGCACATCCCGTTATCGATGGGAGGAGATAGACCCCCATCTATTTGCAAACACTCCAGTGGGGCGAGATACAACCACCATGCCGAGAGTTATCTCATACTCATTTCGAGGTGCCCCCTCGTGAAGATAAGATGTATATATAGGTATAGAAAGGAACAAATATCGATATTTGAAATATTCTTTTATTTCCAAATTTATCTTAATTTTGTTTAATTTATGCATTGTTTTAGCAATACAATGACTATTAAGGGATGCACTTAGTAAATGTAGTTTGTGATCAGATGACGAGGTCTTTGGTTGAGTTTGTATTCCCTTTACAAATATTTCCGTTTGACTCCAAGAGATTTAAAAGGCGCTCTGCCCAATTTTTCATTGGAATTGAATGTGGACTCTCATTCGAGTTCTGTGATCTCGATGTTAATACGTACAACCAGGCCACTTCACCTACAGTTTATTTTAGGAAAAGTTATTTGAAAAATTGTAATAACATAAAATTTTAAAATGGGCTTATAGAAACACAGTTTTAATCCTTCGAATAAGAGGATGACTCTGACTCCTGCATCTAATTACTACATCTAAACGAACGAAATTAATCTGCAACTAAACGGAAATATCTGCAACTAAACGGAAAAATAATATAAAAAACGAAATCTCTTTAAAATGTTTTAATACCCCAAATGTTCTGGTATAATCATATGAACTAAAATAATAAAAAATGGCCCAAAGTGAAATGTGTCATCTAATTAGAAAGTTTAATACGTTCGAAAGTCTATGAGTTAGAAAGTGATACAGGATTAATATTTTTCCCAACAATAAAAAATAAGGACTGCATTTCGTACTTAAAAATTAATGTGACGTTAAACGGATTGTTTTTTGATTATCAAGTAAGAATATTATTTTGAGTCAATTATTTAAAACATAGGAAATAATATACATTATCATGTGAGAACATGATGTTGTTTTGGTTAGGAAGTTTTGATGTCTCCGAAATATACGTGAAAAAATATTTTTATCTGCTTTTACCAGTACTGCATTATTATTATTACGTACGTTTCTTTGAAAGCGGATGCGTTTATTAAAGGCTAACCTGCTTTAACCAGTATTGCTTTATTATTAAGTATCCTTCTTTGACAGCAGATGCGTTTTTAAAATTCTGGCGTAGAACTATGACATCGTAGCCGTTATTTTTTCTAAAAATCAGTCGAGCTCCAAAACTTTGTCAGCTAGAAAAAGTGATAATGAAAGTTTAAAAAAAGTATCGTCATATATATATTATAGACAGAGAGATACCTATAGATAAGTCCCGTGATAGTTTCAATCCGGTTTAAACTGTTTAAGGAATTAAATTAATTATGACAACCAATGACTTAAAAATAATTACTTTCTCACATAACTTGAAATATAAGATCGAAGATTTTGTTTTCTTTTTTAAATGTTTATATTATTTTATACAGACACGTGCTTAAGACTGCATTTTTCTTGATTTAATTTCCAGTAAAGACTAACTTATTTTGAATTTATTTGACTATCAATTAAAGTAAGCTCGTTTCTCAAAAATTGATACATTTTGCGATCACATATTTGAATATTAAAATTTATATCCATCTGATTTAAATCTTCCAAAGATATTTAAATACCTATTTTTGCTATCTATTTGAAAAGAATATATATTTGGCTACTTGGCTTTTAAGATATAATTTAAAGATCGAATGTCAATTTTTTTTCTAATGTCCTAAATGTTTTTTGTCAAATCCCTTCCTAGGAATAATAATATTTTATTAAGTGATGAATATAATATAATAAGACAATGTTCGTTAAATAAGCATTTATTAGTAAATAATCAATTCATGATAGATGTCTAAGGATATTTGATTGTCATAATGGGGACTTTCCCAAAATAAATAATTAATCATATCAATTCTTTCAATTTTATAAACGATTTTTCCTGGTTTTTGTCTTTGTTCTTGTTACTAATACCACTAGCCATGGGCTAGCGCTCTAACGGCCGTCAGCGAATTTGCGCAAAATGAGCATCTCTAATTTAGAAGTAGCGCCTACTGAGGCCAAGAGTACGACTTAGCTACACACTGAGTACATTCCCTTGCACAGGCCCTTTTTACAGGTAGGCTCATTCACACACCTCACTGTACACAGATGAACAATCACGCCCTAACCGGGACTCGAACCCGGGAAGCGAAAATCATGATTGCATCGAAGAACCGTTGTGTAGAAGGTCTGTTGCACGTAAATATGCAGGGCCAAACCTCTTTCCGATGGTGTTGTGTTATGTGGAGAAGAGGGTGCTGATCAAGTGTCACCATCATCATCTGATCGATGATTCAAAATTAAAAGATCTGTATCAAAATAGCCTTAGTATTGCTTTATAGTGGGACGTTTATATATAACTAAACTACACTAAACTAAACGCATGCTGTTTTGAAACTCGAAACATATTTCACACACTTTTCACTTGAACTATAATCTTTTATGGAACTAGAATCTCTGTTGGATCTGGAGCTAAATCATTGAAAAGAGTCGGCTTGCTGGCACAGAGGTAGCGCATCTTCCTCGTGTTCTTGAAGTCCAGGGTTCGAGTCCCGGTTCAGGCATGGTTGTTCTTCTGTGTGCTATCTGTGAGATGTGTGAATGTGCCCCCCTGTAAAAAGGGGTTGTGCAAGCGAATGTGGTGAGTGGGTAGCAAAGTCGTACTCTTGGCCCTAGTTGTCGCTACTCAAATACAAGAGACGCTTCATTCGGCTTAATCTGCTGCTGGGTTCAGCAGCGGGCTTGTCCAGGGTAAGTGCCTTTTGACACAACAACAACAACATCATTGAAAAGAATATTAAGATTCAAATTTCTGTACTCTCCTTAAGTATTTTGTATGTTGAGTGATTTAAATTAAAGTTTTCTTTAATAAGACTGTAAGTAACTTCAGGGCATCCTCTTTTATAAACCGGAAATATTCTAGACAATTTTTGTTTCAACGATAATTTTTAGTTGAAATTGAAATTGTGCTTGATTTTAAATCAAATCATTGAGAATAAAATTGAGATTCATATTTCTGTACTGTCCTTAAGTATTTTGTGATAACAGTGTATTTCCATTTACATAAAAAAATGTATGTAACAAAATTTATTTGTGGAACATAACGAAATTTATTTATGAAACATAAAACAAAATGTAGTTATTTATGAGACCATTTATCAGAAGACAGATGTTTATTCTTCTGAGTTCTATTTTCTTCAGTTCTTGAAAAGATCAGTAACGAGACATCTGGCAATGATTTATTAAGTCTGTTTCAGTAATAACTCGTAATGACTCAATAATGCAATGATTCTGAGGTGAAGAAAAGAAAGGGATTCCTTATCAAAAGAATCATTGAGAAAGCCTGCATATTTTTTGACTTTAGCGTAAGGCAGTAAAAGCATTATCAATTTCAATTTTCCGGTTTCAATTTCTATGCTGTTTTATTCAAGTTTGTTACTCACAACTCCAGTATCATTCGTTTGTGGTCTGGTACCAATAAAGGAATTCCTGTAAGTAGATTTCAGTTTTATAGTTTTTGTTTAAACTTAGAAATCATTGTAATTCCAATAAATCAATGTAATTTGAAAGAAGAATCCTGGATTCTAATTTTATGTCAATTCAAGTTGTAAAGATCTATCGATTTAATTAGTTTTATGTTCCCACTGCTTGCAGATTGATAGAAGTTTTTGAGACTCGTGTTTTCTTAGGAGCCAGAATTTTAACAATTTTCTGACAATTGTTTAATGAAATCGTCTTCTTTGAAACATTTCATCAATTTAAAAAATTCTTATTTCCAGCTCCTTTGATCAAGTTATTGATATGTGACTCTCATCTTTTAATCCTTCTTAGAGTTGTCGCCAACAATTGGCTGCTTATAATAATAATTATATTATGTTTTAATATATAAATATTGTGTTATAATATATAATTCTGATGACCAAATATAGTGACTGATCATGTGATCGCTGTCTGGATGGGAAAAAAATTCCGTAAAATATTGATTTTCTGATGATTGACCATAATAATTGATCATGTGATCATTGTTTGAATGATAAAAAATTCCTTAAAAATATTGGTTTTCCACTGACTGACCATAATAACCAATCGTGTGATCATTGTTTGAATGGGAAAAATTTCCGTAAAAATATTGATTTTCCAATGACCGTAATAACTGATTATGTGATCGTTGCTTGGGTGGGAAAATTTTCAGTAAAAATATTGATTTTCTGATGAACATAGTGATTGATCATGTGATCATTGTCTGGATGGGAAAAGTATTCCTTAAAATATTCATTTTCTGATGACTGACCATAATAACCGATCATGTGATCATTGTCAGGATGGAAAAATTTGGTTTTACTTTCTTTTGTAGTAAAGTATGCAGAGAGAAAGTGATGTTCAAGACAATGTTCGATTATTCTATTTGATATTCGAGTTTAAAAAATTCGAGTTTGCGATTTTGATGAATCCCTATATTTCAAACCTCCTGAGTCTGAATTTTGAAATTATCAACCTATAGTCTATGAGTAACTCAATAACTTAAAAAGGTTTTTAAGCTAAATGTATGAAATTTGGTATATCTAAGCCCAAATTTTAGATTTCTATCCATATCCAAGTTGTAGATTTCTATAATTTTTTACCAACACCCAAGTAGTTGATTTCTATCAAAATTTGAATGGGATGCATTCAAAAGAATTTTGTCTGTCAGAGATCAAATAATTATGATTATTAAAAACGAAAAAAGTAACTAATTTACAGCATAAAATTTCACATCTTATCCAATTTTAAACAAATCCGTTAAGAGAGCTTAGAAAAAAATCGTTTTTGTACGAATTACAATATGAAAAGACTACTATGCAGCTCATTTCTATGCAGTTGTAAACTGAACAAAATTTTAAACACTACCGTCGTTAAGAGCATTTGACAAATATTGCCGTTTTATAGAGGGAGGAGGGTGAAAAACATCTTTATTAGGGTGTCGGTCAATACATTAAATGCCTAAAAAATGACAAAAACTAAAAAAAAAAAAGTTTAAAATAAATCGTACTTTGTTCTCAGTTACAGAATCTAAATTGTAGATCTCTAATAAATTTCAAATATGCTCAAGTATTGACCGTCTTAAATGCATGTAAACGTGCTGAAGAAATTCTCGATTTATTTCCAATTTTTTTTTCCCATTTAGTAGATAAAAAATAGGGCATTCCAACCACGCGCTAGTTTTTATCGCATATTAGTATTTTTTTAAATTTGAAACTTAAAACCCTTATTCCGGAACTCTAAAAATAAAAATATGAGCACTCGTGTTGATTACTGTCTTGCTTAAGGTTCATAAACTTTGTAGTTTTAAGATAAATGATTTGGAATTTAAAAAAAAACTGTTAAGTTGTTACTTTAATAACGTAATATTTGTAATTTTTAATTCTGTAGCAAATAATCAATATTTTATGTTGCAATTTCTTTCATGGTCTGTTTTCCTAATAATTTCAACTAATCAAATCTCAAACAGTAATTACTAAATTGATTTGATTTGATAAAAAAAATATTCTAAATATATTATAATATAAATGTTATATAATTATATTATAAATTACAATTGATGGGTTATAATATATTATACAATTATTATTTTACAATAATTATAATATACAGTTCTTATCCTATGATAATTATAATATACAGTTATTATGCTATAATAGTTAAGTTAGATAATACAGTTATTATGCTATAATAATTATGTTGGATTATGCACTTATTATGCCAAAGTAATGTTATATTATACAGTTCTTTTGCTATAGTAATTATGGTCTGCTATACAGTTCTTTTTCTATAGTAATTATGGTCTGCTATACAGTTCTTTTGCTATAGTAATTA
>JAOUZG010023451.1:914232-940876 GCA_026289955.1 Argiope argentata | reverse complement strand
TTATTATAATATGGAGTTGATATGCTATAATAATTATTATAATATGGTGTTGATATGCTGTAATAACTGTTATAATATGCACTTTTTATGTTATAATAATTGCATTATAATATACAATTATTATGTTATAATAATTTCATTATAATATACAATTATTATGTTATAATGTTATGATATATATATATATACTAGGAGTGTTATAAAAATGTAATAGTACTCTGAGGTGAACTTTAAATTTTAAGACAAAATTTATTCTTAACATGACCTTTCATTTCGGAACTACCAAACTATCTATATTGATTAACTGTCATATTTTTAGTTAACATAAACTTGAAATAAAACCACATTTTCGCATTCCAGTAGCCCCTTCAGTTTCTTGACGTACCATCGGCGATTGACAAATCATCCGCAAGACAGCCGAACAAGCATCGATGTTTCCACCTGCTTTCTATTTAAAAGAGGGCATCACTTTGTTTTGCCTCTCCCTCCATTAATCATCATCTGATCAGGAAGGGGTGCACCGGCAGGGCGGACGATTCTGGGGGGGGGGATCGCACTTGATCCGGGGATCTTCATCGGGTCGATCAATTGTTGCACCACAACGCTTACTTTCAGGAGCCGCGGAAAGGGAGTTGTACTTTGGCATTAACGTGGGGCTGATACTTGTCGCCTTTTGTTTTGTTTCCATCATTTCCCTCCCCGCAGAAGGAGGTGGTGTTGGGCTGGATCTGAAGGATCGATTTTCGGCATCGAACCATACGTGATGCCACGTAAGGATATCGTTGGGGCATTGATATTGATCCTATTTTTTTAGAATTCCATTTATTTATTAGTTATTTTGGTTAAAGTGGTCATTAGTGTGCCCCCGAGTTTGCCGCCAATATGGCAACCCAACCCAACGCTCTTGTAGTAACCCTTGAAACTTGAAAGATATAAGGTATTGGGATTTATAGCTACAATGGCTTTTATTCCCGGTTTCCAGAAGTTAATATCCAAAAACTCTTGTCAAAAAACAATAAAACACACACGCACAAAAAAAAAAAAATAAATTGGAGTTTCACTCTGTTAACAGTTAAAAGCAGTTCCACTGGGGCATTTTAGTACATATTCGGGAGTTCCAATGAAGAGAAGATGTAATAGAAGATGGAGTATTCCCGCAACACAGAGTGGTGACAAAGGGAAGAGTCCCAAAGCAAGGTCACAAATGGATGAGGTCGAAAAACTTAGTAGATGTTGAAGTGCTTCATCACTTGAAGAGAAGTTTGTAGATTAGTCTTGTTAGCAGTAATTTTGCACAACACGTTTTTGAAGGAGGTATCTTGTTTATCTAACTGGAGAAAAGTCCACAATTTGTCTCTATAGAATGTATATTTTTTGCACGAGAGAAGTATGTGTTCAATATCATTGATGCTATTACAGTCATGACAAAGGGGGTCACTATGAAGATTAAAACGATTAAACAATCCTGGAGTTATAAGGGTTTTAGTGATTAGTCTGGCCAAAACAACATCTTCCCTTCGATTTTTTGACCAGGGAGATAGTAACCCTAATGATGTTTTGTTTACTTCTTTCTACAATGGTTGAGTTGTACATGAGCTTCAACTCTTTTTTAATAAATTTCCTAAAAATAAAGTTTTCTATTGAATCCATTTTGTCTTTCTCAATTATTTATTGTTTAATGTTCATATTATCCACTTAATCCTTATGTTCAATGCGCCAGCGAAGCTACTAGTTTTCCGCTCCCGTGGCTAGCGAAAACGTAGGATGTATTTTTAAGCTAAAAAATTCTGCCAGATGCCTTCAACAGATGCCGGGGGCACTAGTTCTGAAAAATAAAAGAATGT
Source organism: Argiope argentata (assembly GCA_026289955.1). Taxonomy (NCBI): domain Eukaryota; kingdom Metazoa; phylum Arthropoda; class Arachnida; order Araneae; family Araneidae; genus Argiope; species Argiope argentata. The sequence goes on along the minus strand of JAOUZG010023451.1, from coordinate 939,032 downwards.
TAATCGGTAAAAAAATCATAATTATATTGCGAAAAGTGGTAACCGTAAATATCCCACAGAAGTGTTTGTTTACTTTGTCCGCCATCTTTATTGGCGACTTGGCATCCTTGGCGCGGCAAGGGGTAACGTAACTTTTACCGTTATTTTTATGTTGAGGGGAGAATTGTAAAGATTTGCGCAGGTTTCTCAAGACTCTACCAACAATGTTGACTCGGTAAGCTTTGAGCTCATGGCTTCCATTTGCTGAAAGAATGCAAAATAATTAAAGGAATAGAAAATTCATAATTAAAATCAAAATTTGAAAAAATTATAAAATAAATTATTTTTTGAAAGAGGAAATTCATAATAAAAATTTGAATAAATACAGAAACAGACAATAAGAAAAATTGAAATCTGCTATTTTAAATGTCATGTTAAACATTACATTGAACATTATTTTTAATTCATTGTTTGTCTCAATTAATTTAAGTCATTAATTAATTTAAACATTTTTGAAACAATCACATGACTATCAGAATGCGTAAGCGTCGATATATCGAGAATCGGCTTCAAGGCGGATATTCGTGCCAAACTGTAACTTTTTTTTGGCGATGAGTCACCGAATGTGGCAACCCTCTTTGCCATTTTCTAATAACCTTAGAAGTGAAAAATAGATGCCTCCAAAGGGATAAATAGACAATTTTATGTCCGTTCGTTTTGTTGCTTCAAAAACCTCATGTCAGGTCCTCACATGACAAAAACATTTTAACTACAAAAAAGAAAAAGTTAACGACATTGCGATTAGACAAAACTTTTGAATTATAAATTAAATATATATTTTTAAATGATTTTTTTGGCCATAAATCGCCAATTGTGACAACCTTCAACATTATTTTCTAATAACCTAAAAGCGAAAAATGGATATCTCAAAGGTGATAAATCGCCATTTTGCAACGTTTGCATTTTGAGGGTTGAAAAAGCTGAAACCAAAACAACATCAAATTCTCACATGATTAAAAATTTAAGAATAAATAAAACTTACGCACTAGATCAATATATACGCTAATTAGAAAACCATTCGTAAATTTTTATCCAATTCCCCTTAGACCTTTCCCTGCCAATAAAGTATCTAAAATTTTTAAACTCTTTGCAATAGGAAAAGTAATTCGAAGTCTAATTATTCATCTAATATACGGATTTTTTTTATTACTCCGAAATATATAATTACTTTTAGTTGAATATACATGAAAATTAATCTGCATCTTCGTAACACTCATAGTTATTTTTAATCCTTTGGCGAACAAAACTTAAAAGTAGTGCATTTCAGGAATAAAGGGATTAAAGCCAATCAAATACACAATAAGGAAATAAAAATGAAAATTTACTTAATTTTCTGTATATTTATTTTACAATTTATGGAATGGTTTCATTTAAAATCATTGCGAAATTTTTATGTATACAGTTGTGAAAAATTTTTTTATGTATACAGTTGTGAAAAATTTTTTATTTTAATTACTTTTCATTAAATAATTAAAATTGTTATAATTGAACTCGCAATTTTCACCTTCAAGTGAAAAATACTGATATCCTTTCATTTTACCGATTGAACTACTGCCTGTTCATTTCAATTTTCATTACAAACCGCTAAAACTCTATTTAAAGTATTGAAAATAAATTAATTTAATTAATGAATTAATCTTTGAAAAAAATGTATTAACATCAAATGAAGAAATATATTGATCGTTCAGTCTCAAAATGAATTTGTCAAAATCTGAAAACTATAAGGGAACAAAAAGTTGTTTTTGAATGAAATACTAGAAGGATTCTTCAGCATTCATTATAAATAAAATCATTGACAAAGTGATTCATATTCTTTATAAATCTCTTATCTATAAATTAATATCAAGTAGATTTTTTTCACCAATTCATTACTTACTATTTGGGAAATAAATTTCAAATACACAGTCCAGTCATATTAATGTGACCTGCGCATACTTTAGACGTCTGCGTTAAGTAACCAATCGCAGAAGGCACGTATTGTCAGCAAACTTGGTGGATATATAAAGTTTATTGTAGTCATTCGGAAAAGATTTCATTTCTTATAATCATGCGGAAACGAAGCAATTTATCCGTCTTCCAAAAGGAGATGATCATTGACTTTCGGGCTAAGGGTGGAAGCATTTCTGAAACGGTTAACTTTTTTAACTGTTCGTGTGTCTTAATGATAGAAGCATACCATGCATGACAAAATGATACTATCCAAAACCAACGGGGCTTCGGTGGCCTGGGGGAAAGGTCTCGGCTCTTGAACCGTAGGGTTTCAAGTTCGAGACCCTATTCTACCGAAGAACCGTCGGGTAAGGGGTTCAGTTGCACGTTAAGTCTATCAAGGCCAAACGTCCTCTCACTGGAGTGGTGTGAAGAGGGGGTGCCAGCTCAGGTGTCATCCTCGTCATCTGACCACAGTTCAAAATTACGAGTACTCAACCCCTAGTACTCAACAGGGCGTTAATATAACTAAACTAAGCCCAAACCAGCTACATGGCAAAAGTGGTACACTACAAGCCATAGATGGTAGAGGTGAACGATGCGTTTGGACGAATAGATGCGCAACCATTCAGCAACCGACAGCTTAGGCGTACTAAAGGCTTGCCAATAAAGTTTCCAAAACGACGCCTGATTGAACGTTGCTGCGTATTGGTCTCCGCAGCAATGTCTGATTAATGCATCTATGCTGCCTGTTGTTCATCGGCGTCGAAGGCGGGATTTTGCATGGAAACACTGCAACTGGACTTCCACTGAGTGAAAACAGGTGGCTTTTTCCAATGAGTCACGTTTTATGCTCCATCTTACAGATGGATGCTGGAGTATAAGGCGCGAAACGTCTGAAGGCAAACACTGTGCAACAATTGTCGGAAGAGTCCAAGCTGGAGAAGGGAGCATTGTGATTTGGGGAATGTTTTAGTGGTATTCTATGGGTGAAGTTTTTCTTTTGGAAGACGCAAATGGTCTACACAACTTTGCATCTGTCTTTTTAGATCATGTTCACCGTTACATGCGAATTGTTTTCTCTCAGGATTATACACCTACTATCAGGATAATGCGACATGTCATAAAGCTCGTATTGTACATGTGGGGTTCGAAGAGAATCGGGATGAGTTTACCGTATTCCCTTAGACGGCAAATTCCCCAGACTTGCATTCAATTAAGAATCCGTGGGATCATCTCGATTGGGTTGTTCACAACATGGATGCTCAACAGCGTAACTTACCGCAGCTGGCCAAGGCATTGAAATTAGCAGGGCTTGGCATCCCAGTCGATCTTCAGGAACCTAATTGACTCTCTGCAGGTAAAGCTAGTAAATGTCTACTCTCCCAAAAGTGGTTATTCTGAATTTGCTCAGTTGATCGCATTAATGTGGCTGGACTATTTATAATCTAGTGTACATATTGTTGCAAAAAATTCTCCACCAGGTTCGCTTGTAATAGGCGTATAGCAGGCCTAAGTAAAATAACAAATACGGCGTTTATTTATACGAAGACACCTACACAAGGACGACGAATACACAAACAAATTTGTACAGCTGACGAACACAGGGTGGCACAGAGCAGCTCACTATAGCAGACATTGACCCACAAGTAGTAGTCGATCACAGCACTCAAAGTGACTAGACAGAATCCAGAAGATGAGATTTTCGGAGCTTTTTCTACTGCCTCTCCAAGCGGCTGAAATTATCACTGTCTCCTCGCTTTAGTTGTCGACTTACTACCACACGACTAGTTACTCCACATACTTTAGGTCGCCGCTTCTACAGTAGACAACAGAACTCAGTGCACAGCAGTTTAGTATCACTTGAACTACATACAACGCAACCATTCCCTCGATATCCTCACGAAGACTCCTTACTTGTCTTTTATTCCAGCTCCGTTTCCGGTTCAAATCAGTTCACCGTTCATTTCAATTCATACACACTCAGCTTGGGTTTACTAGCCTTTTATTGCTCCCGACAGGCGAGCTGAGAGTCTTTTAGGTCAATCAGGGCGCATCACGGTTTCAATTGAACGGATCGTTGATATTCTCGAAGTTTCCAGCATTATTTATTTTGTCACCAAATTTGTCGTCAAGCCTTGGCGTCATGAAAGAGGCACCCGCTCAGCACTTAACAGGGCTGATGGTAAAACAGTCTATGACACTGTCCGTGCTGGGAAGCAAAATTCATGGTTGTAACAATATGATAAAAAAAATTGTGTTTTTTATTTTCTAGATTAACAATTTCTATACTAATTTGCCCAATAATAATAGTACTGTGAAGATTTTTATATTCTTTGTAATAATTAATTACAATTACTATGGACTTTGAAATGAGAAATTTAAAAAAATCATAAATAAAACTCGCTCGCAACTTATTTCATCGATACCAATTTGAAAGTAATTTGATGAAGAAGTTGCACTTCTTTCTTTATTTGTATCTCATGATTTTATTCTTTACCAGTTTCCGAAACAAAATAATAACGTACTGGGACAATGAAAATGCTTTCTTTGAAAGTAATTAAATAGTTCCGTTTTGATAAAAGCGAAGAAAACAATAAAACATATTTACTTTGGGAAAAAAAAACAAATTACTTCGGCATAAGGAGTCTCTAAATCATTAGGCAGTGATTTTTTTTCCATGAAGCAAAGTTTATTTTAATATAGAGTTTCTACTGTTTATCGTTTTGTATTTTATCATTCATTTTTGCATTAATGGAGATTCAACAAGACATTACTTAGAAGGAAAAAAAAAAGAAATAAAAGAATTAAGTTTAAATGCAAACAAAAATACAAGATTTTTATTCCGTTCAACTTTACAAAACGACGAATGAATTGAAGCACGGAAACTTCAAAAAAAAAAAGGCGATTTAAAAGACGAAAATAATTAGATTTCCATTACTTCTCCTCAAATCGTTAAAAACACGGGCTCAAAGCTTTCTAAATTCTTTCCGATCAACTGGAAAACAGAAATTCAGTGTTGAAAATGGCATCCGAAAGAATGTCGCTCAATGTCCGATGCAGTGAGATAACCCACTTACAGAGACAACGCGAAGCAACTTTAGAATTCTTTGGAAACAATTTGGTCCGAAATAAAGAAGCTTGATCCAAATAATTTGATTTAGTTGTTACTGCATTTGACGTTAAACTTGCGCAATAAACTTTGCTGGTAAAGCATTAACTAAGTTCTGTATGACTTTAAACCTATTTAACTCAGACTTGGAGTTAGTTAATTTCTAGCAACTTTATGTGACATACTATTCGAAAAATTTTATGAAGATATCTGGATTTAATTTTGATTTTGTTGTCACGATAATACATTTGAAATGTCAAACGATTTTTAAGTATAGTATAAAAGTATGGAATTAAATATTTAATATGTAAAGATACAAATTATTATTTTTAATTTATTTAAAAAGTTCTTTTATTATGATCAGGCCTAAATTAAAGTCTATGAGATTTTTAAGCACCTTAAATTTTAGGCACCTCTTTCCCTTTTCTTTCCAATTTCTCAAATTAGATAATTTTCATTGATTTTAGTTTATTTTATATATAAAATCTTTTTTTTCAGTTTCTATTATTCCTTCATTCTCTCTTTATATATCTAGTTCAAATTTTCAATCTTTAATAAAATATATTTTATTCATCCACTCAAATTCAAATACATTTTTTAAAACGTGCTGTGGATGACACTTGATAATACAGATTTTTTTCAAATAATAATTCATTAATTAAATTTAATTAAATTTTAATATTTTAAATAGAGTTTTAGAAGTTTTTTATGAAAAATTGAAATTCCCAGGCAGTAGCTCAATCGGTCAAATGCGAGAATTTCACCATTTTTCACTTGAAGGTGAATGTGAGTTCAATTTCTGCGAAAATCAATTATTTTTTTGTTAAATTATTTATATAAATTGTAATTATGTAAACAATAAGTAATTAAAATAAAATTCTTCTTTTTTTACCTAAGTATTAAGTGACTTGATATTTTATATATATATATATATATATATACTTGTTTAATAGTAAAAATAATACTTATGAGTAACATAATTATTTTCTGTATCATAACTCCCATATAAAAAAATGAAATTAGTAATTCTAAACAACGCGGCAAAAAACTGTATTTTTAACAAGATTCAAATACTGTAATGAAAGATTTGAAAGAGTTACTGATTTGTAATTTGGTTAGTCAATCAAGATAAAGTTCCTCTAAATAATGTTTTAAAACGTAATAATTATCAATTTTAATTTAAATTAGTTTGAGTAAGTAAAACCTGTGTATTTTAACCTGTATATAATCTATCCATAGATTTTTCGTCTTACATGTCCACATATTATCAGAGTTCACATTATTACTTAATGAAACCATCTTCTTTTTGACTACTCTGCATCGTACAAGTTTTCTTTTTTGCAATAAGACCAGTACAAGCTGCATGGTATAGAAATATTTTCTTGAAATAAGGTCAACAAAATATACACTTTATGATACAGAAACATTTTCTTTCCTTGACCAGCATTCATTATATGATATAGAAACATTTTCTTGCCATAATACCAGCATTACATACACTTTATGATGCAGAAATTATTTTCTTGCCATAAGGCTAGCATATGTTATTTGATACAGAAGTATTTTCTTGCCGTAAGGCTAGAATGTATCATTTGGTACAAAGATATTTTCTTATAATAAGGCCAGCATACGCTACATGTTGCAGAAATATTTTCTTTCCATCAGGTCAGACTTCTCTGCATCGTACAGGTATTCTTTTTTGCAATAAGACCATTACAAGTTGCATGGTACAGAAATATTTTCTTACAATAATACCAACATAATATACACTGTATGATACATAAATATATTCTTTCTATAAGACCAGCATACATTATTTGATATAGATATATTTTCTTGCCATAATTCTAGCATTACATACACTTTATAACGCAGAAATTATTTTCTTGCCATAAGGATAGCAAACGTTATTTGATACAGAAATATTTTCTTGCCGTAAGGCCTGCATGTCTCATTTGGTACAGAAATATTTTCTTGGAATAAGGACAGCATACGCTGCGTGGTGCAGAAATACTTTCTTTCCATAAGGTCAAACTACGCTACATGGTACAGGTATTCTTTCTTGCAATAAGACCATTACAAGCTGCGTGGTATAGAAATTTCTTGTAATAAGGCCAACAAAATATATACACTTTATGATACAGAAATATTTTCTTTCCATAAGACCAGAATATATTATTTGATATAGAATATTTTTTTGCCATAATACCAGCATAACATACACTTTATAATGCAGAAATTATTTTCTTGCCATAAGGCTAGCATACGTTATTTGATACAGAAGTATTTTCTTGCCGTAAGGCCAGCATGTATCATTTGGTACAGAAATCTTATCTTATTATAAGGCCAGCATATGCTGCATGTTGTAGAAATATTTTCTTTCCATAAGGTCAGACTAGTCTGCATGGTACAGGTATTCTTTCTTACAATAAGACCATTACAAGCTGCATGGTACAGAAATATTTTCTTGCAATAAAGCAATACATAACATACACTTTATGATAAAAAAAAATCTTTCAGAATATTAGAACTAATTTGGAATCAGATAACCTTTCGAAATTCCCCCGAGTCCTTACAAAAGAGAAAAAGAAGTCAGTGGCGTTGTTCAACCCAGTTTACAAGATCACCCGAGGCCTTTTACAAGAAAGATTCCCGCATTGATTCTTAGCACTTCAGTCCCTGCAAATCACGGTTCTAAACATCCTTAATAGGTCCGCAGGAGATTAAGTGCTGGTCCAGTTTCCCGCAGGTCAGGCTCAAATCTCGGGGCGGCCATTCTTCACGATTAGTGCGCCCCGGCGAATTCTTCTGGAGGCCAGAAAAACCGTTTGCCCTGCTGCAGTAATTGCGCACCGCAGGGGCAACTTAAAGAAACGTTAATTTCCTCTTTTTCTCGTAGTTTTCCTTATTAGATTTCGGGTAAGGGCAGCTGGCGGGGAACAAATTAGCGGAAAGAGTTCTCCCTCCCTTCTTAAACTGGAACTAAGTTTTGTTGTTCATACCCTTTTAAAGCACTCGAAGACGTTCGGTGAATGTTGAACATAATCGAATTGATTTGTACGGTGGATTCGATTTTTTTTCTTTTCATAATCAAAGAATAATTCGTTCGTTGAATGTTTAACATAATCGAATTGATTTGTACGGTGGATTCGATATTTTTTTTTCTTTTCACAACCAAAGAATAATTCGTTCGTTAAATGTTTAACATAATCGAATTGATTTGTACGGTGGATTCGAATTTTTTTTCTTTTCACAATCAAAGAATAATTAATTCGGTGAATGTTGAACATAATCGAATTGATTTGTACGGTGCCTTCGATTTTTGTTTTATTTTTTCAATCAAAGAAAAAATCGAGTTTGAAATTTTGACGAATGTCCATGTTTTAGACCTCCTTGAGTTCGAAAATGACATTTTTAGAAAACGTCCATCTGTCGGTCTGTGAATACCATAACTCTGAAAATCTTTAAACTAGACGGTTGAGATTTTGTATATTGTCTCTACATCAAACTTGAAAATTTGTATTAATTTTTTGGAAGATACTTATTGAGAAAGTTTCTTTCCGGTTGTTCGAATACTAATTAGAAAGATAACTGCGAAACGGAAAAAAAGCTAGATAAATAAAATTATGTTCACATTGTAGACAAACAATTGATATAGACAATATTTGACAAGTGTCTATATCTATAGAGTACACACTTCTAAAATTTTCAGCCAAATACAACTTCTGGTTGAATGTCTATCGGTCTGTACTTTCGTTTGGTGATTTTGATTGGGACCTACATTATGTCATGTTGTTGTTTCTAATGGCACTTGCCAAGGAGGTCTCTGAGGAAGACATCGATTTAAACCTAATAAGTATCTCTTGTTTAGTAATAGAGCTAACTAGGGCCAAAAGTATGACTTTTGCTACTCACTCATCACATTCGCTTGCACAGATCTTTTTTAATGGGGGCACAGTCACATACTTTACGGATAAAACACAGAAGAACAATCATGCCCGAACCGGGACTTAAACCCGGGGCGTCCAGATCATGAGGAAGATGAGCTACCCTCATGCCAGGTCGCCTTCACATTATGTCCTTCATGCTGATATACTGCAAATTTAATCCTTCAATGAACAAAATATTCTCACTGACGTCACTTGGTTGTACGAGTATCGATTAAATTAATTATTTATAAAGGTGCTGATTTGATTCCGCATTAGAATTCCAATAAATGAAAGAAAATTAAAAAAAAAGTTTATGGATTTCTATGAAGAAGGGTAGTTTCGGCTCAAACAACTAACATTAAATTCTTATATGGAGGAATATTAATTCAGCAAATATATCTGACAGTGCTGAAAATGTAAAATCTTGTAGAAGGCTGTCTACAATACTAGACATCATTCAACGTGCGCAGGACATTATAAAAAGCAGCCTACTCTTTACATTTACTCCCTTTTTACATTAATTCATAAAACAAAGATATAAATGAAGAATCTATTGAGATCAAATTATCGCTTTTGCATATTTTCATATTTTCTGAGAGTGTCATAAGAACGTCGTAGAAAGCAATATCAGATATCATAAAAAGCGCACAGAACTAAATCATATAGCAATGCAATTTCACTCTATCAAGTATTGGATGCTTCAAGTTGAAAAACCATGCCTACCATGACCAGATTGTTTATAAGCTCAAAGATGAGCACAGTATATTACTTCATGTTCCTCTGGATATAACTTGTACGGTTCTTTAGACTGTATCACAAATATGAAACTTACAAAATTCATTTGTTTATCCGTGAATGTCCTTTATCTATTTATTGCAAGTAATGAAAAAATTATTCAATTCCTCCTTAAGGCAACAAAGAAAAATGTTATTTTAGTTACCTTTTATTAAATTATTACAATTAATATAAATAATTTATCAAAAAGTTATTAACTTTCGCGAGAATTCAAATAGCATTCTTCACCTTCACGTGGAAAAGGCTGAAATTCTCTCATTTTACCGGTTTACTATTGCTTGTTGGTTTTAGTTTTCACTACAAACTGCTAAAACTCTATTTAAAGTACTAAAAATTAATTAAATTAAATTAATTAATTAATTAATATTTTTTTTAAAACTGTATTAGCATCAAGTGACATCCGCTACGTTTAAAAAAATAAATTTGAATTTGAGTGGTTGAATAAAAAGTATTTTATTAACGATTGAAAATTTGAGTAAGATATACATAAGAAGAGTGTGAGCTCTTCAAAATGGTGGGAGTTGAAAAAAGTTTAAAATATCTAGTTAACTAAAACAAAGTCCATCAGTTTTCAATTTAAAACTTTTGACATAAAACGATTTTTTTAGCAAAAGAGTAGTAGAGAACGAACATAGAATATCATTGGATTAAAATGCTGAGCAAAGGTAAACAAATAGAAAAATAAAATACGAAAATATTTAAAAAAACCCAAAAATAAATACAATATCAAAACAGAATGCTTAATCCTTTCAGACTAAATGCAAATACTACGAACAAAAAAGTTAACAAAAGAAAACAGAAAACTGTTATTGAAGCAAATATGTTGTCAACACAATATAAATAATATTAAGGCATATTGATAAAACTGTGAGTGAAAATAAAAAGTTTACGTCGAGTCTGTGGAAAATGGAGATGCAATTCAGTTTTTATAAAACTCTACCAGCTGCTCTTTTATGACCCATAACACAGTTCCGTTGTTATTTTCATGGAAAAAATACATAACAACCATTTAGTTACTTTAAACTATTGTTTTGGCTCACCAAAACAGGTCTCTACGTTAGTTCCCGAATATCGAGTCGAATAAAGGGATGTAGAGAGAAAGATCAAGCATTAGCTTTTAGATTTTTAAATAAAATCCTTTTTTATGAGTGGAAAGCTTAAAATTAAAAATTGTTTGTTAATTGAAAAGAATTTAAAATGAACCTTCAAATGCTAAGAAACCTTAATCACGTAAAATTAGTACTTAAAAAAATAAATTATTCCCGCGAATTTATATCATTTGAAAGAATTATTCGATATTCCACTTCAATATATGTTATGCAGAAGGAACATCTTACAAAAAATTTTAGATCAATGGCGAAGATTTTTTTTTTGAAAAAAATAATCGCTTTTGAGAAAACGGGTTATCGGTAGATGTTTATAAGAGCTTTTCTGTCTGTTCGAGTTCGTGACCTGTAAAAATAGATGCTTTACTAAAAGTATTGCTCTACAATTTAAAATTATAATGGTCAAATTTATAGAAAAAGTGCAAAAAATTACATTTGAGGAAAAAATCTTATACTGCTTTGACTGATTTGTGAAACCATTAAAATTTTTGATGAACGTAATAATGAATATTAATGAATGAAAATGTAATAATTAATAGTAATGAATGAATGAATGAAAATGTAATAATTAATAGTAATGAATGAATGAATGGAAATGTAATAATTAATAGTAATGAATGAATGAATGGAAATGGAATAATTAATAGTAATGAATGAAAGAATGGAAATGGAATAATTAATAGTAATGAATGAATGTACCTAATAATGAGTAGTAATGAATAAATGATTCTTATTATGAACATTAAAAAATGAATGAATAAAAGTAATAATGAATTGTAATGAATTAATGAATAAAATTAATAATGAATAGTAATGAATGAATAAAAGTAATAATTAATAGCAATAAAGGAATAAATAAAAGTAATAATTAATAGCAATAAAGGAATAAATAAAAGTAATAATGAATAGTTTGAGGCATCAGAAAATAATCTAAAAGAGCCGAAATATTAATTTAACATTTAATTTTTACTGCTTTTTTTAAAACTTAATCATCATAAAATCTTCTGAATTAGTAGAGCTGCACTTAGGTTTTTTTTTTCTTAACGTCCCCAAATTCGTATAGATAAAAAAAACCCACTTAAACGCGCGTTTCGGCAACTCTATTTTTTCTTGATAAAGTGTATTTTATAAAAATAATGTGGGTATTATGCTGTAATACCTAACATGTCTTTCCATTTATAATATTTATTTGAGCAAAATTTCAAAAATTTCCTTAAAATTTTTCACAATGTTTTTTTAATTTATTCTTTTTTATAAAATTGAATCCAGACTTAATTATACAGGGTGTCCAAAAAGTTCCCGTACTGATGATTTGTGAATTTATTTTACAAAAACAGCAGGTTTAAAAAGAATTATTTTTATGCCACTGATAAAAAGCACTTTTAACATAACTAAGGAAAAAAATACTGAACTTACATTTATAATAAATGTTCAAAATGTCCACCCTTTTCTTGGAGACAAAGCTGAACTCGTTTGCGCATGTTTTTCGAAACGCGTTTCAACATGCTAGGAGTGATTTCTTGTATCCTTTGGGTAATTGCGATTTTCAAATCATCTATTGTTTGAGGATCACCTTCATAAGCTTTGTCCTTTAAATATCCCCACAGAAAAAAGTCCGGGATGGTCAGATAAAGGGATCGAGGTGGCCAAAGATTTTTTGAGATAAGTCACTCGCCGAAAAAAGCTTCAAGCATGTCCATGGTTTCATTACTCGTATGGCAAAATTTAATATACTGGGGGAAAAAATCATGGACAATGATTTTTTAAATTTGGAGTACGGGAACTTTTTGGACACCCGATACTATCATAGTACATTATCGCTCATTTTATAGATATATTTATTTAATATCTAAAGCATTTTACTTTAAACTTATTATTTCAGATAACAGGCTTTTACTTAAATACTCAGAAACGATGTTTCAATTAACCGCCCTCTCTTTATCCGGTCTAACGTCCAACAGCAAGCGTCAAGGTTTGAAATGCAAAATCAACCCAAAACTTAAAATAATAAAATTAATACATCGTAGGGATTTTTTTTATTTTCGTTTACTTTTACAATCTATAACTATACAATCTATAAATTAGCCCTCAATTCCCCAAAATAAATAGAATTATTCATTCTCTGAATTCTTACGAAATGTCTTAACTAATAAGTTTAAACTTGTTTGAAACTATCTCGAGACTATCAGATTAACACATGCGTCGTTATTTAGAAAAACCATGGGTTTTTCACATCTCAAATTCGGTCGATCTCCGAAACTTAGTTTGCCAGCTAGAAAACTTAAAAGTTTTAAAAAGTTATCATATATTTTTAATATAAAGAGAGAGATACCAATAGATAAGTCTCGTGATAGATTGAAATCGGTTTAAATCTGATTAATAACTTAAATTAATTAACACAAATAATAAAAAAATAACATTGTTCTCATAGTAAAATTTGCAATCAGAGATTTCATTTTTTTAATTATTCCTATATCAATATTTGGTAACGTTTTCTATTGGAATATATATAATCATAGTATGACATATTTTTAAATTAAATCTGTGTTGTATCTAAATCAGTGCTGGAAATATAAAATGATTTTATGATCATTATGTATAATAGTTACTAAAATTGATATTCCAGAATGCTTTAAAATATTTCCGAAAGATGCTTGAATGAATTCTTTTCATAATTTTGGCAAACGTGTTTAAATTCAATCCAGACATTCCTTAATAAAATTTAAAGTAAAATTAGAGACGTAATATCGTTTTGGTGATTTGATTGTTATTTCGCTTATTTTGGATATTCAGCATTCCTGAGCGGGGTAGATTTGCATTGTTTCAACATTCTTTTGAAGACAGCAATTCGTTAAAAATAGATTCTGGGTACCTGGAGAGGTTTCTGTCTTAAATATTCGACATACCACAAATTCTATTCATTCGCCAGAATTATTTGGCAAAAGAACTATTATGAGTTATTATATTGTAGAATATATGGTAAGGACACTGTCAAGTTTAATATTATAATATTGAAACTATTTGTGAAAGTTTGTGCAATTAAATAGAGATGAAATATTTTAATAATAGCTCATCGGTGATTCGTATATCAAATGATTTCGTAATGGTAGACGTTGGAAATATATTAGAATAATAGTAAAGTAATTTCTAAAAATCCAGTTTATCGCTCAGTCTGAAAGCCAGTTACAAAATTTTCAATTTCTAAAATCTGTAAATATAAAATGCTAACGCACGTGGAACAAAAATCACAATTACTTGTTACTGAATGGCAATAGTCAAATGTAAACAAGTGATTAAACGGCCAATCTTCATTGAATGATAGATTTCTTCATTCAATGCTTTTACTCTTACGTCTAATTTAACTTGTCAGTCATTATTGTAGCTTCAAAATACTCTTAGAACTGCTCTGAAGAAGGTTCGCCGTGACCCTAAAAACTCCATGAAGTTAGAAGAAACAAATGTAAAAAAACACAAAATGAAATCTAAAAGCGCAACTTTTAAGAGAACATTATTTCTTAAATCATTATTTGTCTTCATTAATTTCAATCAGTAGCCAGTTTAAACCGGTTTGAAACAATCATTAAACTTTTCTATAGGTCTCTATACCTCTATAATAAATATATAGATAGATGTACGTATACAATGATTATTTTTTAAGCTTTCATTTTCAATTTTTCTAGCTGAAAAACAAAGTTCTCTTGACCGATTTTGAGACGAAATAACAGCTATGACTTCATAATTCTACGTCAGCCTTTTAAAAACGCATTTGTTGTGAAGAAGCATACGTAATGATAATGCAATACTGGTAAAAGGAGGTCAAACTTTTAAAAACGCATAAGCTATTAAAGAAGTATACGTAGTAATAATGAAATAACGGTAAAAGCAGGTAAAAAAAATTCTTCAACCAATAATTTCTGGTAGCCCACATTCTTTATTTTTTGCCCTTAAATTTTGGAGACATGAAAATTTCCTACCATAACAACATCATGTTGCCACGTGATAAAAAATAAAACAAGGGATTTAAAAAGTTTTCATCGAGCGCGAAAATAGGCTTAGTTGTTGCCTGATGGCCAATCACTCTAACATGACAATGGAAATTGATAACTATTCATGAAATTATCACGAATGCTAGTTTTTTTAAACTCAAATTAATCTATGATATCATCTCTGCGTTTTCCCCCTTCATTTTTGATATTTCTTTAAAAAAATTGTAAACACAACGCTTAATAATATTTATATGTCATGATTGAATTCAAATTCATGCTGCAAAACTTTTCAATCTTTTTCTTTTATCAATATTAAAATTAAGACCTTAATAAACAATATATAAGATGGATATTAACCCATTTAGCTTCGAATTAGGATTTTTGTTTCCTCTTTAATTTCCTAGTATATTTACTTTTTAATTTGCAACTTTAGTAATTTGTTAAGAATTGATTCAATTAAGTTTTGGTTTTTCAATAACATCATATAAAAAAAGTAGTTTAAAAAATATCATTTCTTAGTAATAATTTTGAAAACCTAAATAATCAACATTCAGGGCAAACCAAAAGTCATCAAAAGGGCTAGCTAAAATATATGATGCTGAAAATACATATAAAAGTTTTTATGCAGTCAAAAGAACTTTAAAGTAACGGAAACAGCAAACGATAAAATCAGTAACAAAATGTTATAAAATGTTTCGTTACGTCTTCCATAGGAGAAATCATTTTATTCAGTTTGATTGGAGATTAATTTTAGAATTCTGAACTGATTTCAGAATAATAAAGGAATCACGATTTTTTTAGAAGGCATTTAAAACATACTTTATGTATCCGTTATTCTTCTTCTCTTTGAGTGATTCGGATATTTAATAGTGATTTTCTTCCAAAAATGTTTTGAATAATATTTCATTTTCATTGATTTTCTTCTTTAATCGTAATTTTCACAATCAGTTTTTAAGGGAATGACAAAATTTCTACGCCAGGTGGGATAACATAGTATAGATTAGAAATTTTTAATTTCCTTTATTCTGTTTTATTTTTATTCAAAAGTACTTCAAAATGAATTCGAAAAATCTATTGATTAACAATGTTTAATTTTAAATGTATCAAAACACGAAGAAAATTAGCAGAATCGTTTGAAATAATCGGTCGATAACATGTTAAGCCTAATCTCATTAGCATGGGGGGAAAAACTGAAGTTTTACTCATTTGGAGGTTGGAAACATTTTTGGCGGGAAAATTAGTTTTCAATTAATAAAAAATTAACCACTCATTTAACCGGAATAAATGGTAGCCTATGTTCTTCTGTAGACTATAATCTGTCTATGTGGTAAATTTCATCCATTTTCGTTCAGCCGCTCTGGCGTGATTGAACCCCATCATCCATCCATCCATCCAAACTTTCACATTTATAATAGTATAGTATACATTAGATGACGAATTCACATCTGAGCTAACATTCTTTCTCCAAAAATTTTGCATCACTTTTTTTCTTTGTTTATGTAAATATGATACTTCGGCAAGAAAAGCATGCAGGAAAAAAGAACAACGAAGAAGTGGCACTTAAAATGATGTAAAAGATTAATGACAGTCAATAAAATTTTTGAAAGCTATAAATATTTTTAAAAGAGTAACCATGGAAAATTTTTACCACAGAATTGCCTCTATTTGAAACCGGTATATGAAACAACTTTTTTTAAATAATGCCTACTGACGTTACAGTGTTTATTTTTCTTTTGGGCCCTATGAGCAAACGATTATACATAGATCAATTGAAAGCTTCTTTAGTTAAATTAGAAGATTAATATTAATGATAAATTTGAATACTGAGCTCAAATGCGTAGAGTTTATATTATAACCGTATGAGAAAGGTTAAATTTGATTGCAAAATCTTTTTTATTGAAACTTAAAATGATGTACGTCTAGTGATTACACGAATAAAGATTAGAGTAAATGTCTGCTTTTCTTCTCGTTTTTGTCGAATGTTCTTCTTGGAATTGAGATTAAGCCTTGATGAGACTCTCTATTCATACATAAACAGTGCTCTACAACTGAGATTTCCTACTTTAGTAAGGCAATGTCGCCACTTCCACTCGCATGTTCCGAAAGTCTTCAAAAAGGGTGCCGTCCTCGTTGTCTGATCATGACGGAAAGTTATGACATCCATCCACAAACAAGCAGTATATTGTTTCAAAATGGAATGTTAATTTAGATAAACAAATTACGTCTTGTTACTATAGAATTCGCTTCTCTATGGTTAATTAGATAGGATTTTGTGGCACAATTGTTATATGTGACTATGTTACTTCAAAAATGTGGTTAAAGATTTTTAAAAATATGAGTGAAGCTCTAGATAATGAAAGTAAAATTTGAAGAAAAAAAAAGAAAAAGAAATATGGAGATAAAATAGTTTCTAGTTAAATAAGATGGAAAATACCAATTTCCTTAAAGAATTTAAAAATATTTGGATTGGGATGTTCTCCCACAAAGTCACGAAAGTTTGAAGATGATGTACCAACTAAACTGAATCGATGAATGTTAAAAACTGAACATTCAGATAAAATATGAATGATAGTGAAATTAACATTACATGAGATGTAGTTGAGACATCGATCACTAGACAGCAGATATTTTTGAATGAGACGTGTATGACCAATACTTTTCTATGGAAATATATATTACAATACACGATGATTCAATGGCTGTCAAGTCAACAATTGAGTCATAGTGTCTGTCCCATTATGATTCAATGGCTGTCAAGTCAACAATTGAGTCATAGTGTCTGTCTTATTATGATTCAATGGCTGTCAAGTCAATAATTGAATCATAGTGTCCCATCGTGATTCCCAATTTTCAGAAGTCAGGTATCGCCTTTGTTCTCTGGAGGTGACAAAAAAAATTATAAAATTCACCTCCAAACAGATCTCATATCAGTTTGGGATGGTAATATAACTAAGCAAGTTACGTTTTGTTATTGGTTGAAATTGGAATTTCTTATGGGAAGAGATTTGAAAGTTACTGTAATTCAATTGTCGGTTATGTGGTTATTGTCGGTTATTGTTTTTTATGGGATGGGATGTGAAAGTTACTGTAGTTCAATTGTGGGTCGTCCAACTAGAAGTTTTCTTGAACCAAGGATAAACAAGCTTGCCGATAAAATACAATAGAAAGAGCAAAAACTATTCAAGAAAAGGCTCATCAATTAACTCTTAATTTCGTTTATCCCCAACTAAAAAATAAAACATACATAATTATAAACTTCTTTCTCGTTTTATGACATGATCTCTTTTCAGGCAGTGAATAGCATTCCTATAGGCTAATAAAAATACAAATAATATAAAAAAGAATTTAAATTCGATTCCTACTTATATCAATAAAATTTTTATTTTTGTTACTTTTAATTAAATAATTACAATTAATGTAAATAATTAATAAAAAAATGATTGATTTTTGTGAGAAGTGAACTCTCATTCTTCAACTTTACGTAAAAAGCACTGAGATCCTTGCATTTTAACAATTGATCTACTACCTGTTGAATTCAATTTTCCTTACAAACTAAAACTCTATTTAAAGTATTAAAAATGACTTTAAGAAATTAAATATAATTAATGAATGATTATTTGAAAAAACTGTATTCACATCGAGTGTCATTCACTAGAAATTTCAAAAAAAAAAAATGTTTTTGAACTTGATTGGATGAATAAAAATTATTTTATTAACGATCGAAAATTTGAACAAGATACTTAAATATGTATAGGAACAGTGTGAATTAATAGTAGGAATTGAGAAAGAATTCGAGTTTAAAATCTTTATAGGCTTATGGTTGTTCTCATATCCACATAAAAGTTAAAGTGTTTTCTACACATGCATGCTTACCATAAATTAAATATGCAACACATATAGACGAAATACACGACGATAAAGTGACAGTTTAAAAAACATTTTGTTGTTCGAAATGCATTACCATCGTTCACATTTGATTAATAAAGTAAGCTTTAAAGCATAAAATTTTGAAAACTCTTCAAACTTTGAACACCTCATCAAAACGAAAAGGGACGAATCATGAATTTTTCAACTCATTTTCTTTGCATTCTTTACTTCCATATCTACTTTACAAGCATCGTTTATATCCCCCATCTTCTCTTCGGACTCTCCATCCATTCCGCCTCAAACAGGGAGCCGCTCTTTCCCTGTTTGAGCCATAAACATTCTTTATTCAAACATCGAGGAAACCCATCCAATAACATTTCTCTACATACATTTGATTGAGACGGCCGCTGGGGCAGGGGAAAAAAAGTTATGCCCAACCAAGAAGGTGGGGTGATGGGGTAGTCGGTATTGCTCGCTGGCGAGGTTAAGATCACCTAACTCGATTATCCGGGCCCCTGCGGATAAAAGGAGGTTTCGCTTGATGGAGATGGACGGCTGGGCTGCCCCGGGATTGGTCAAGTAATTGCTCCACCTTTCCGACATCTTTGTTTGGTCTGAGTTTCTTTGGGGTTATTGGTTGCTGCTGTTTCACTGTCTACACACACCAGTGGTGAAGTGTTTAGTTTGTTTAGGAAGCCATTGTTCTGGTTGGCGTATTTGGGTATCGAAATCAACTTCCAAATATAATTGTATATGGGCCTTGGTATTTAAAAGACGGCTTTCTGTTAAATATAAACATGAATTGAACTCTGAATAAATACAATTGAGATTTGAATAAATAAGGTTGAACCTTGAATAAATACAATTAAACTTTCAATACATGCAATTGAACTATGAATAAATACGATTGATTTTTGAATAAATACGATTGAACTTTGAATAAATACCATTGAACGTTGAATACATACGATTGAACTTTGAATACATTGGATTGAACTTTGAATAAATACGATTGAACTTTGAATACATACGATTCAACTTTGAATACATACAATTGAACTATGAATAAATATGATTGATTTTTGAATAAATACGATTGAACTTTGAATAAATACAATCGAACTTTGAATAAATACAATCGAACTTTGAATAAATACAATCGAACTTTGAATAAATACAATCGAACTTTGAATAAATACAATCGAACTTCGAAAAAATACAATCGAACTTCGAAAAAATACAATCGAACTTCGAAACAAAACATTTGAACTATGAAAAAATACAATTGAACTATGAATAAATATGAAATTTACTGAACAATCGGAGCGAAATGTGGCAATGTTATGAATCTGAATAATTTACTTTTAGCTAATTTCATGGCAAAAAAGAGAGATTTAAGGGGGGGATGTATGTTATTTCGAACTGTGTACAGATGGCGCTGCTGCCTTTTGTTTACAGCAGTGTCTACACCAACAGCCACCCTTGGGGACTTGCGTGACAGGCACAGGACACAACGAATAGAATTTGAAAGTAGTGAGTGCCATTGACGTTAAGCGTAGTAAATTGTTTAGTTAGTATCGATATACCTATGCTATCGTTAATTAATATCTAAAAGGGCACTGATTTTGGAATTCATTAAGCATCTCCACTGAACACAAAGACAATAGACATTAAACGAATACAACTCAATGAACCCCAATTTTGGCGACTGATTTGAGCATAAAAATGAAACTTCTGGAAGTATAAAAAAATTCTAATGGTATCTCTGTCAGCAAATCAAATCAATGTTATTTGAAATTTTTTTTTGCAATGAGAGAATTATTTAAATACGAGAGAGCTAAAACAAGTCAGTCGAATTCTCTCTTTAAAGTGCTATTTGTTTGTAAATTTTAATTTCTGAGGTGATGATTTTATAAACGAACGCTTTGCTATATTTTTAATCAATTCCTACTTTTAGTTCACATTTTCCTTAAATATGACTTGTTCAATTTTTCAATCGTTAATAAAATACTTTTTATTCATCCGCTAGAGTCCAAAAACAATTTCTTAAAACTAGTAGTGTTGACACTTGATGCTAATACAGTTTTTTTATTAGTGCATGAATTTAATTAAATTAATTTTTAATACTTTAAATAGAGTTTAAGCAATTTGTAATGAAAATTGAAATCAGCAGGCAGTAGCTCAATCGGTATAATGCGGGGTTTTCAGCATTTTTCACGTGAATGTGACGAATGCGATTTCAATTCTAACGAAAATCAATAATTTTTTGATAAATTATTTATATTAATTGCAATTGTTTAATAATAAGTAACTAAGATAAAAAATTTCGTTATTGATCTAAGTAGGAATTGACTCTAATTTATATATATATATATATAATATAGTTCAAGCTTGTTTGTCTTATAGTGGAATAAAAAGTAATTGCAATTTATTATAGCTTGTTGAATGGTTTCCGTAACCATCAAGATAACAATAAAGGACAATTTAATAATAAAAAATATATAAGCTCATATTGGATTATAGAAGAATAGAGGGGATCTGCATTCATTTTTATCAATCATACTTTAGAATTCGCAAAGAAGTCATGCTGTATAGCAATATCAGTTTTAAAAGATCTTGTTGGAACAGTGAAAAAGTCTCGCTAGTTATTTATCTACCAAAAATGTTGATTTATCCTGGATAAAAGTGTATAGCTGAGAGATATTAATTCAAATTAGAATCCTAGAAAATTAAAATCTATGCATTTTAATTTATATTCTGTTTACATAGGAAACAACTCAATTAAGTAATATATGCATTGTTACAAGCTGGTGAAATTCACGCAGAAGGAGAAAACGTTGGCGACACTTCACAAGGAGCTTGGCGCTAGCCGAGTTGATTTGGCGGGGGGAATATTCTAGTAGCCCCCAGACAGATCTAGGCGCGCTGCGTTGCTTCGCGTTCGCTCTTACTTGGCTATATAAGAGACGAGTTGCCGCAATCTTCAGTTTCCTCTCGTACGAAAAGTGTCTCGCTGGACTAGCGGATTACTTTTCTCGCTTGCTATTAGTGTGTTGTGTTTACGTTTGCTGCTAACGTTTTATTATTCAACTAGCTGTGATTTATTGTTTACTGTGCTATACGATAGCTTTTTTGCAGTCTGTATTTATTGTGCGTAAGGCTGGCATTTACGCTATGACTGTTGACTGCTAGATTGTTTTTATCGGACGTTTTACTATATCACGTCATCCTGTAAATAAATTTGTTTGTGCTGTTCTTAAATAAAGTCCATTCAATCCGAATCCGCTATGCTAAAAACGTAACAGTATAATTAGTACACATTTAAATTTATATTTAGTTTATACAGAAAATAATTCTTAGTTGGTATAATGAATATATGTTTTGAGATTGATATCAAAGTGCGGGCCAGTTTCCTTTAAATGTTGGTTTTCTAGTTCCCTCCCTTCTAAGGCATACTTAGTCATAATATCTTACTATATCCCAAGTTTCATAAAAATATATATAAGATGTTTCTTTAAAACTATATGTATTCAGTTTGGAAAAAGGGAAATTGTCTTATTATTTAACTCAAATGCACATAATTTTGTTATAAAAATTATCTTTCTACTTCATTTCTTTTAGAACAAACTTAATCATTGTATCTTGTGGTATCTCGAAATCAATGAAAATAAAAATAAATTTCAGTATTTAACTTCTATTCATTGAATTGTTAATAAAACAAGTTTTGCTTAGAGTGAAATTAGCAGACAACTGACAAGGAAACTTTTGGAAGTAATAAATTGCTTTCTTGATATTAGAATTTTTTGATGATGATGATGTCATGTCTGCTTTTTACTACGGAAAGAGGGGTGCAGTAGCTTCTGAGGGTATGGACCCCTGAACAACGAAGGCAGAAATTTTATTTCTAGATCATATGAGGATGAATCACGCTTGCACAGCCCCTTTTTACAGGGGGGGCACATTCACACATCTTACAGATAGAACACAGAAGAAAAACCATGCCCGAACCGGGACTCGAACCCGGGAGTCACAGAACACGAGGAAGACGCGCTACCTCTGTGCCAGAAAGCCGGCTAATAGAATTTTTTGAAAGGGTGAAATAGTCTGATTAAAATTCGTACGTTTAAAGAAACACAAATTAGCATAACACTTTTATATGTAAATTAATATTTTTTCAGCAAATTTTTTTAATGATTTAAATTGGCATACGAAATACATAAAACGATTATTAAATTGATCAATAAATTATCTTTGCAATGAAATCTGCTTTTTCATAGAAGCTAATTCACATCTATTTATACATCTTTACTTATTTGAATTAATTTATGTCAATAATTCATATCTATTTAATTTCTAAATTGGTAAAGATATTCTTTATACAGATATTATGTAAAAATGTTGATTTGTTCTGTGGAAAAGTATAGATCCGAAAGATGTTAGTTGAAATTAGAATCCTAGAAACTTAAAGTGTATGCATTTTAATTAATATTCTGTTTACATAAAAAACAATTCTATTTAATTAATATAAATATAATGGATGTACATTTAAATTTATACCTTGTTTACATAAGAAATAATTCTGCTTAATTGATATAATAAATGTATTTTTTAAGAACATTTTATATTCTATGAAAACTTATTTCCAAAAAATTATAATAATAACAAACATCTGTTTTAACAGCTTAGTATATGAAACAGTAAATTTTACATTAGTTTATCATAATTTTTATTACTTGCAGAACAATATTTATTCCAAGACAAATTTTTCTAGCCAAATGTTGTATATGAGTGTTGTGACTAATGGCACTTGCCGTGGACAAGCTTCGGCTGATACGATCAGCAGATTTTAAGCCTAAGAAATGCGTCTCTTTGTCTTTACAAGTAGCGCCATCTAGGGCCAAAAGTACGACTTAGCTACACACACGTCACGATCCTTTTTAAGGGGCGGATTTCTTCATGCAAATTCATTCATACATCTCAAATCGTAATTTAGACACAGAACAGAGAACGATCCCCTCTGACCCAGTACCCCCAGTGATATTTCTCTCGATATGGAGGACTTTGCGACCACGAACAGATTTAACGAGCGCCAGTCGCCAAACACTCGGGGAATCATCTGGCCGGTGGATTTCGAACTCGTAGCCTAAGGACTATGAGTCCAACGCTCTACCAACCAGGCCATCCCGGCCCAAATATTGTATAAAATTTAACTAAACAACTTCTTTTTACAACAGTAATTTCTAAATAATAAGTTACGATATAAACATTTTAATATCATTATCAACCATGTTTATAGTTATTTCTATTAACTTTGAATTACAAGAAATCTTATCTGAAAAAATGGTTCTTGTATCTAAAGTTACTCGAAAGTAAATTTGATATAAATAAAAAATAAGTGGGAAATAAATGTTTTATGAAACCGTTCTTGATGCAGAACTGTTAAACATTATAACAATTTGTTTCAAAAAAATTCTTTACTCTTTGAAGATTCTTTTTTCTTTGTTAAGTACTTTCTGGATGGCATCCAAACGGACTAGATACACCCAAAATTGCTTCATCCGCGTGATGCCGAAAGTGCCATAAATCGTATAAAATTGTGATTAATTTCCCCTTGGCATTATTTCTTCATTCCAGGAATATCCTGCGTCATTAATATTAGCTGCTCTTTAATTTATAACAAAGTCCGGTCAAATGTCGGTGACTCAATTTTTCACTTTGCCGCTCTGTTTCCATAAATATATTCGTCGACACTGATTACAATGATTTTGAGAATATTTCGCTGTCGTTTATTTAAAAAGTAAAATGCAAGTCGCTATTTCGATGTCTTGATTAATTGATTGTGAAGTAGAAATTTTTTTGATGGCTAGTTAGGTAAAATTGAAAAAAAAGAAGGTAAAAAAAGCAATTCAGAAAAAGGTGTAGTAATAACCAATATTTTTTCATTTTAATGTATATGAAGCATGTAATCACAAACTGACTATTCCAAACGCGTTAAGTAAAAAAAAAAAAAAAAAAAAAAAAAAAAAAAAAAAAAAAA
>JAOUZG010023451.1:893786-914132 GCA_026289955.1 Argiope argentata | reverse complement strand
AAAAAAAAAAAAAAAAAAAAAAAAAAAAAAAAAAAAAAAAAACTGGATCAGACAATGCTGACTGAAATTGTAGTTGAGTCCTAAGGTCCTTCTCTGTCCACAGTGCAACGCCTTCCTTGGGAAGTACGTCCCATCATTAATAGGAGGTAACCAACCCCCACCTTTTTCTGCAGTAATCGGGATGTCTAGATCAACCACCAAAGTGGGAATTTCTCATCGTTTTTGAGGAGTATCCTCCCCTTCCCCCATGAAAGATATAGATAAAAAAAGAAAATATTATAACATTTTCAAAAAACTATACTTTGGAATTTTGTTGAATTAACCCATTTCAGACTGCCATTTGTTCGGACAAACATTTTTGGAATCATACCATTAACACAACAACTAAAAAATCCATTGTGCTATACAAGCGAAATTTCTCAAGTATCTTTTTCCGGTAAATGTTATCGAATTATCAATATAATTTAATAAAAGGAAATATACATCTGTTGGTCTGAGGGCTAGTGAGTACAATAACTACGAAATATTAGGAGACATTGTAGATGCTAAAATTTGGCACAGAATTTTAGCATTTAAAGTGTAGATCAGTATCAAATTTCAGCATCTTAAGTGTAGAGCAGTATAAAATTTTAACAACTAAAATTTAAATCATTATCATATTTTAGCATCTAAAGTGTAGAGTAGTATCAAATTTTAACATCTAAAGTGTAGAGTAGCATCAAATTTTAACATCTAAAGTGTAGATCAGTATCAAATTTTAACATCTAAAGTGTAGAGTAGCATCAAATTTTAACATCTAAAGTGTAGATCAGTATCAAATTTTAACACATAAAGTGTAGATCAGTATCAAATTATGGAATTAAATTAGTCAAAAGGTTGACTGTCTGTATATTCGAATTCAATAATTCAGGAATAAAAAATGAAGCAACTTCTTCTCTAGCATTAACGTCTGTTTTAAACCAACACTCTGTAAAAGCTTTCCCCATCTGTTGCTATCCAGAACAGTAATTTTTCCATCGGCTCAATTGTATCTGCAGATTTTTTTCAACGCTATCCAGCTAACGGAACTTACTCTTCGTCGTTTATCCTCTATTAACTAATAATGTTGAAAATATCATTATTTTTAATGGAGAAAGTTTGATCAAATCCAGATATATGGTCCATATAATAACGTAATAACTTAGCTAAATGAAATCTGAAATTTGATCTATTAATGGGCTTATAGGGCTTTTAAAAGCTGAAACAGACCTCGAAATTTGGTAAAATGTGACTCTCACATAAGCAAATCTAAAAAAAGGTTTAAATTTAATAGATCTCTTTACCACAGTTTTTAAAGACATTTAACCTCATAATATTAAATTTATTAATCATTAAAATAATTTTGATTAACTAAAAGTTATTTAAAATATACATGTTCCATATAAATTGTAGCACACTGAATTTGCTTACGCAAAGAGTGTTTCAGAAAATAAACAGCTATTATTAACAAATGTTGCCCCACTTTACTCATAAAGAACATGATAGCCGGGCAAAGTGATGAATATTTTAATAGATTTACCGATTTTTTTATATTTTTAAAACAGGATTACATTTTTAGCATATCAAGCAAAGACTGAAAACAAATATACATATTGATGCTTTGATTTTGCATGATTTTCTTCTTGAGGTGTGTATAGCCATACAGGTAAAATTTTATGTTATTATGATGAACTATTTTTGTTTCATTCTGCGCATAAGTTCTGAAAATGTAGTACTGAGAAAAATAACTTTTAAGTAAATGCTTCTGATAAGAAGTCAAAAGCAAACCTCTACGTTTTTGACCATCTCTGTATATAAAGAGCTTATGTGGATGCAAAATTTGGACGAATTTATTAATCGCCGTTTGGCAATCAATCCTTCGACCTCGCCCGAAAACATCAACACGCGTTTTGATAAGATTTCAAGTGATGGCTATACTTGCGTTGAATAAAAAAATTTAACAAAAAATTAACGGTCAAAAAATAGACAATATGTTTTACAATGAATTTAAGTCGCATCGTATCAATTTTCAAACGAAATCATTGAAAAAGTGAAGACATATCTTATGAAAATGTTCAAGAATTTTTCAAAAGAAGACCGTGTTGTAATGAACGAGATGGAGTTAAAAGAGCACGGAACGAAGTTTCTGAACTACAAGGGCATAGTTGTGTTACTGTATAAGAATTCTGTTCTTTTTTTGCAAATATTCTGTGGTTCAATTTTCGAGTGTATTTTTTTACTTACATTTATTATATCTTTCATTTCTTTATCTTATTTTTGAAAGAAATGAACTTGATATATAACTGCTTTCAGACATTTTTTTTTGTAAATATCAAGTTCTTATTCTATTTCTGCAGCGTAGCTTCAAAATTTAAGCAGTTGTGAGAAAGGCACAATTCTTTTTTAAATTTATTTCTTTGGAGGAGTTATATACTTAATTGCTGACGTCCTGGAACAGAGTTAGCGCGTCTTTCTCGTGATCTGGACATCCTAGATTCAAGTCCCGGTTCGGGCATGGTTGCTCTTATGTGAACTATCTGTGAGAACTTATACCCCGTAAAAGGAGGTTGTTCAAGCAAATGACTGAGTAGCCAAAGTCATACTCTTGGCCCTAGTTGACGCTACTTCAAAACAAGAGACGCTTATTGGGCTAAAATCGCTGATTACCTCAACAAGCTTATCCATGGCAAGTGCCATACGAAACAACAACATGTAATTAATTAAATTAAATGTCATTTGTGTTTGCAAAGAACTTTGATGCAGATGATTTCTACGAGTGTTATTTTTGTTTTACTTTTTTATTTCTTTCATTGTTTCATCCTATTTTAGAATAAATTGAATTTAAATATATATGTTGCCAAATGGTTCAGCAAACGGCGAGCGAGTGAAGCGATCCGAGAGGACCTGCATTAGCAATCCTTGGGGGATTAGCGACCATAAGTGAGCAGGAAACGGCGCCCTCTGATATCTTTTAAATTAATTAATAAACGCATGTATGCCATACCATATTCAGAACGGTTTCGGTTATCGAATAAAATCATAAAAGAAACTCAAAAGTGTAAAGATTTAAATGTTTTATACCTTTAAAATAACCATTAAGTATAATTGAAGCTCTGTGTCAAATTCCAATTTCTATTGATCATATAACAGAGTCCAAAATTCTGACTAATTTTTTTCTCCTATTTAATAATACAATACAAATCTCCTATGCACAGGAGTCTGAGAATAGTAGCCAGTCTCGTAGAACCATAAAAATCGCCCTCATAAAATGCGAGCGTTCATGGCGTTTATGGCCCTTCCCAGGGTCCACTACTTTTATGTGGGAAAAAGAAAGCAAGGATATCTCCTGCTTTGGGAAGTACATGAGAAAGATTCCGGGAGAACACTCCCTATAAATTCACGCAAGCTTTATTGGGTATTTTTGTCTTGAAATGAGACAGCTGAAGCTACATGGAAAACTGCGAGTTCTGGAACCCAAGATCTTGAGAAATGCTAAGTAGACACATTTTTACACATTGTCTTGAATTATACAACAGACTAATAGACAATTTTTAAATTTACCATATGATAAATCATTGTTTATTTTTAGATCTTTAAGTTAAAAACTGTTTGGCATTTTTATGGGGGTACTAAGGGTTATACTTACATTAACGTACAAGGTGTCTATCATTAACGACAAAAGTAGTGCAGCGTACAACCTCATAATGGGTTCTAGGATTTCATCTCGATACTGGGCAGCCATCACAGAACCCCGTTTAAAGATATGCAGGTCAGTGCGGTGTCCTAATGAAATCCCTGCCCACACCATAATACTTACGCCTCGGAATGCGTGATGTTCGGTGATGTTTTGTGGTTGATTGTCTGTTCCTTTTTCACGTCATATCCTTATACGCTTGCCATCTGGCTGCAGAGCAAATCTTGACTCATCAGTGAACATGACATTGCACCAGTCAGACACAGTCCAATTGACATGTTCCTTGCATTTTAATCGTGCCCCTCTTGATTGGACGGAACACAAACTCGAGGTACCCGGACGTAGAGTCCACTCATATGTAATCTTTGGCGTACAATAGATGGAGATACTTCCTTACCAATGGACGCTGTAACCATAGATGTCACACGTATGGAGGTCGCACTCCGATTTCGCTTGGCTACAATAACAATATATCGATCTTCCGCGGGGGGTGTAACTCTTGGGCAACTATGGGCCTTCGGACAACTGTCTGTATGGTATATTATTGTGTCCATAAACGTGAAATTGCATAATGATGAATGCCAAAGAATAGACCAACATCTATGATCATCGACTGTCCTGCTTCAATGTGCCCCACAGCACACCAGAGCTCAGAATCTTCCATTCGTCTTCTGGAAGCTAGATGAAGTCATAGAAACACGAATGTCTTGAAAACAAATTGTACGAAAGTGTTAAACACCTTCTATCAGCACTTACAATCCACTTCTGTAACCCTTCATAAAGCTGTCTTCTTATAAGACTGCCCCTTTTTGCATATTTCTTCACATGAAAGTGCGATTGGCTGTTACCTAACATATTTGCATACTTCCATCTTACTTCTGCAGCGAATTGCATCCTCTTCAATTCTGATTGGCTTCCGGTAATTAGCATATTCCTCTCCGTGCTTAACTTTTGGAAGTGAGTGTAGTTCAAAAATAAATAAAATATCACCTAGTCTATTTCTATAAATACATAATGTATGTGCTTAAATGATAAAAAATTCACTATCATCAGCCCAACTAAGAATTTTTAATCGGCTCATATTTGAATACAAATAATTATCATTGGAATATTCTTCATATTTTTATTTTTAAATTCTGTCATAAAAAAATAAAGAAAAATCTCTAAATTATTTTAAAATTCCTTTAAAATTTCTTAAACTGATTTATGGCTTATCAGAAGACAGCACAATCCATTTCTTAATAAATATTTCAAACATGTTTGCTTTGATATTTTTACATATTTCGTCTTTTCCATTTTAAAAGTATCTCGCATTTCCATTATAAAGTGATGAGCTGGGCGGTCCATTTACGGAGAGGTCGATGTTATCCATTTTCATATAATATTTTCTGATATCTCCTTACAGAACTGTTTGTAAAATTCTGAATTTCTTTTATAAAAAATATCGCAGAATGTAATAAATAAAGAACATGTATTAAAAACATATTTTAACCGTCAAAGCAAACGACAATCCTTTTATAATTTATTACCTCTCTTCAAACTATGCGATGAGTTTCACTCTCTCTTTCAGCTCATAATAACCCCCCCCCAAAATATGGATAATAGCAATTGCAATTTACGCCAACAGAAATGCGATAAAATCTGAAATATTACTCCTTGACATAGCCCTTATATTACCCCATCTACATTTTGGTATTGCCAACTCTGTCATCATAAACTCCGGAAAAAAATCTTGCCTGATTTTAACTCTCAACTACCATCCATCCCTTCGCAGAACGGGATCTCCGTTATCGATCCAAAGATTCTTTCTTAGGGAAGTCTTTTCTTCTTCTTCCGGGGATATTTTTTCTTAGCCCCCACACCCTCCTTCTGAAGATTCCGCCCGACCCTCCTATTACTCCATCGATTATTGTGTCGTGCATTGGAAGAATCCAACACTTCACGCGTCCCTTGTTCCAGATATTTTTTATACTCTCTTCGCTTCAGTTATGCTTTATTTCTTTTCCCGTTGACTCATCCTTTAAAGGAACAACATCCATTGTGAACGGAAGGAAGAACGCGTTCTTTCTTGAACGCTTTGAGAACCGATATTTTTCAAAGCATGATCTATGCTTACTTCACAAGCGATGCGGTAGGTTTCGCTGCGCTTTAGGATGCATCGATGCGATGTTTATTTTTTCACACGTCATTAATTGTTATGCAGATGGCGGTTTTACGCAGGAGTTTTCTCTGGTACTGGAAATGTTTCTCGGTTTTATGTTTATTATATCCATTCTTTTTTAAGTGATTTTTTTCTAACAAAAGCAATAAACATTTATGGATTTCGACAAGGATTTTTTAAACAGTTACGAATACTTAGAATTTTGGTCACTTCAAAAGAAGAAATCGAATTGAAATGAATTGTAGAAATTGAAGCTATATCCATAATGATTAAGTATTGAAGCTATAATATCCATGTCATTTTGTATTATAATAAAATTAATGTAGAATTGCAATTTTTGAACTGATTGACAACTTAATTTTGGATGTCCCAATTTCAGATAATCGAAAATTCGGTAAATAAAAGTTAACTAATCCTAATCTTCCATACAACCCCCCGGGGGCACCTCGTAATTGGGTATGAGATTCTTCTGGTATGGTGGTTGGATCTCGTCAACCCGATGGGTACACTAATTAGTGGTGGTGGGGGAATAGACTCCTCCCATCGATTTCGGAACATACTTCCTTCGGGGAGGGTTGTACCGTGGCCAGTGATAACCATTAGGACTCAACCACAGTTCCTGCTAATTGCTGTTGCGGCGGTCCGGTCATTCAGTTCCTATAGAATCCGTGTGCCTTCGGGGGGGGGGGGGGTCGGAGAGTCTGTTCTATGACTAATCTTCCATATAGGATGTGAAAGTATTGCTCCAAGATAAAGTATTGTAAACGCCAAAAAGAACTTCATCGTGAGATTTCGACGCACTCTAATTTTCAATCCGAATCTAAAAAATACATTTATTGAAGTAATTCTGTGCGTCAATTGACAGACAGCCCAAAAACTTTCATATTCGTTTGTGAATATGTGCTGCCATTTCAGCAATCTTCTAGAGAATCCTATGAATAAACATCTTGTGATTTTCGAGAGGTTTGGTCAACATTATATATATAAAACATCATCCTTATATTAATATTATATGGAAGTGATTTTATTCACACGTACTCGGGCAGCCCAATTTCCTGTTGGTATATTTCTTTCAAAATTTGAGCCACAAATTTGGTATAAAGAACATTTGCTAAATTTAATTCGTCCAGCTCAAAGTGTTTTTCAGTTAACACGTTCATAAAAAAACATAGAGACAGAATGAGAAGAATGTGTTTTTCGGACTAGGGAAGATCTGAAAAGTGGTGATTTGTCGAAATTCCGAGATGGAATTATTTAAGGAAAACAATAATATCTATTTGCCCGTTTCTTATTAGAGAAAGTAAAAAAACCAAGGCAGTGTGATTCTTTAATCATATAATATCTTGATCAGTGCACTATTATATTTACTTTTCCTTTTTAGTCATCCATATCATAATGGACTGGGCGTATACGACTGGCATATCGAACATGTCTATTCCATTGTATTTCTCATTTCTTGTCTTTTCAACTAAAAGGAAAGAAAATGATATCTCCCGTTATTCAGGTTCCAGATGAGGATGACATCTGAGTGGACATGCCACACAACAATTCCTTTATCCGATCAATGGACGATATGTTTTGACCTGTGCTACAAGTATCTGGTGTTCCGGACAGATTTTTAGTGAAATCGGGTCTCGCAACTGAGACAGTCATCCAAAGACTACATTTCATGCAACAAATCTCCGATTAGTTCAACAGTATTGTTACGAAAATTATCTCCAGGAGCTCGCTTGTTATGGTGGTGTATGTTGCGAAGATACAATCAGCAGACCTCAGTAAACAACAACAACAATGACGATGTGTATTTACACAAAGGCACCAACACAAAGACGACAAATATGTACATTCTAGATGAACATAAGATAACAAACTACTGCAGACAGTTTCTCCCTACGGTCTCTCCAAACAGCTGAAGTTCTCACTATCCCCTTGCTTTAGCTGCCGACTCGCTACCACGCGCTATATGTTGCTACTTCCACAGTAGATAACAGGACTCGGCGAACACCAGTTCAGCACTCGCTTGAAGTACACGCAACTCTTTCACCTCACCGTTGCTTTGATGTCCTCTCGAAGACTCCTTACTTGTCTTCTACTCCAACTTCACTTCCGGATCAATTCAATTCAATTCCCACCGCACACCCACGTACAATGCAGCTTGAGTCTGCCAGCCTTTTATAACTCCCGGGAGGTGGGCCGAGAACCTTCTAGGTCATTCAGAGCGCATCTCGGTTTCTATTGTACAGATTGCGAAAATTCTTGAAGTTTCCAGTTTTATACTTTTTGTCGCCCATTTCTTCGCCAGTCACCAAATGGTCACCAAGTTTTTTGCCAAGCCCTCGCATCACTAACGCGGCACCCACTCAGAATGCAATAGTACTGATGGCAAAATTGTCTTTCTTAAGATGGCACTGTTTATGCTGGGAAGCAAAATTACTTGTTTGTAAAAAATATATAATGACAGTATGAATAATAAGCATATATAAATACAAAATATTGGAACATGAATGACTTAAAACTTTTCTATAAAGTAATAAAAAGATAGCATGAATAGAAAAATATGTTGTCGAATTCTAGTGTTTAATAGATGAATTTATCAGAAATTCTGGGATATCTAAATAATCCAAGATAATTAAGTCATGAAATATATGCAGAATAAATCCCATATATCGAATTCAGGATATCGAAATTCTTTAAGAATTATAGGTTTTTAACTGAATATAATTTATTAGCGTCGAATAAAATTTGCATCAAATAAAAATGCTATATGCATATTTCAGTCAAAAAGCGATTATTGATTTTTATTCATGAGAAGGAATATAAATTGAATAAGAAAAAAAATTGCCTGTTCTTACTGCGATAAAAATACTCAATAAATCAGACTTGGCTCACGAAAAAGAAATAAATATTTCCCGGGGAGTCTTACGGGTATTCTCAGCGTATGTTCCATGAATTCTTTCCTCATATAACTCGGGGCGATATATGTATTTTAAATTAGTTTAGTTTTAGTTTTTACAAAGAGGATGTTTACTAAAAAGAAACATGACTGTTTCAAAGAGAAGATAGACTTAAACATATTTAATAACGTTTCTTTTTTTTTATTGTGTAATCAACTCAGAAGAAGAGGTGAAAATAAAGAAGAGACACGAAGATACGAAATATTGGCGTGTTCGATAGTAGCTTTGTTATTTCTGAAGTTTCATTTTTAGCGATTAGTTTACTTAATAAAGGAATTTTTAAAACCCTTTTAGTTGTAAAATTGTGACTATGTATGGTTATTTTTATATAAATATGAATATAATGAAAACTTTGCAGATAAATATTTCCATATATCGGAATATCTACTGTAATGACTTGATCCTGGTCGATTAAATAAAATGGTAGCGTTTTAAACACAAAGGGTTTTTTACAGCTTTATACAATAACAAAAACAACAACACGTCCTCTAGGTTAAATGCTCGAAAATATTTACAACTGGATTGTCCGTTCGGCAACTATGCCGAGGATTCACAAGCTGTCCACGTATCCGGCTACTGCCTGTAGCTTCAGAGATCTACGGATTACTTCCGGTGGATCTTTCCAACAAACTCGAGATCACGTGGTATCTCTTCAGCTTCAGCACTGCTCACGTCTCGTTGTCGTATACGCTCTCGTCCAGTCTCTCGCCAGATCAGCTGGTCCTGTCTCTCCGATCAGCTTGTCTTCTTTTTCCATTAGCTTCTCGACCATCCATTTTAACAGTAGTGAAACTCCACCTCTCAGGCTCACATTGGCGTGCTGGAGATGCCGATTGTCCAATCATTCTTCAGATATACTCCCAATGTTACGCCATCATGTCGTGGGAATATTCTTGAAACATCCACTCCTTAACAGAACCTTCACAATACACAAATAGTTGCATCTACCTTCGCTTAGCACTTCCTTCCTCAATAGGTCGTAAAGCGCATATACTGTTCATTATTGGACTTTATCCTAGTTTGGGTGGTCCATAAAAGAAATAGCCCCATCTGATGTTTCGACACGGTTTGCTGCTTTAAGGGGCCGAAAGCATGTGTGTTCCATTATTTCTCTCCATCCAAGTCCGAAAGGCGACACTAAAAGGGGAGAAACACAATGGGCAACAAAGAATGAATAGCCTTACCGCTGGCTATGTAGCATTGTTCGAACATGTCTCTTCCAACAGGAGACCAGGTGACGACTTCCTTACACTACTTAACGCAATTTCTACTTATCGAATTCTTTGAAATCAACTTTAGAATGTATATATCATATGTACATTATATTTTGGAACTGAAAATGTTGACTCTCAAAACTGTAATACTGTGAATCACTAACAACATTTCGAAATGTAACAAGAGTTATTTGGTTAAAAATTGCCTTTATTGTTTTAATAGGAACATTTTTCTGTATTGTGATCATAAAATGTATCACCCAAAGTATGACCTCTTAGTAATTCAGAGAAAACGACGCCGAGTACCATAGTTCTTAGCCATCAGAAGTTTTTTTTGATATTTTTAATTTCTCATGTTAGGTATTCGAATCCTAGCTTGTGAATTCGAATACCTAATGGGATCCAAATAAATATGTTACTCTTAAATACATATTGATTACTTCGTTTGATCTTTTTATTCGAAAATAAGGGATAGTAATAATCACGAGTTTTTCAAACAATTCAGCAGTATATATGTAACCCAAAATTCCTTTTATTGATTCTTTAAATGAATATATCACACTAATACCGTGATAATAATACTTCTCACTCTAAGCAAGCAATTATATTTGAATTAAACGAAAATGAATAATCAGCAACATATTGTTACGTTTTTAGCGTCGCGGGTTCGGATTGAATGGACTATACTTGAGGACAGCACAGACAAATTTATTTACAGGTATTTACAGGATGACAATAAAATAAAACTTCAGATAAACACAATCCAGCAGTCAACAGTCACTTACAGCGTAAATGCAAGTCTTACGCACAATAAACACAGTCTGCACAACAGCTATCGTATAGCACAGCAAACAGTAAATCACAGCGAGTAAATCAATAACAACACGTTAACAGCAAACACAAACACAGCTCACTAATAACAAGCGAGAGTCCGCTACTCCAGCGAAACTCTTCTCTTCCGAGAGAGAGAAAAACTGCCGAATGTGGCAGCCCGTCCCTTATACAGCCGGGCGAGGAAGACTGGAAGCTTCGGAAATCACAGCGAGAGATCTAGCGGCTACCAGACTATTCCTTTCGCCAAACCAGCTCGGTTGGCGCCAAGCTCTTTGACGCCGTCGCCAATCGCTCTCCCTTCCGGGCCTTCAGAGGCGTTCGCCCGCTTGTAACAATATGTAGTATTGTTTCATCCCTTAATTTCTGTTATGGTTTAATCCTCTATAAATCACAACGATTTTCAGCTCTAAATCTGTCTTTTTTTAAGTCATTCATCCATCTGATGTAACTAATGCGCTTAAAAAATATTCCGATATTAATATAAGTCTGTAATATTGTACCACAGAGAGTTCATTTCATAGTAAGGAAACTTACTTATATTTTGAAGGAATGCTCTGGCGACCACTTGACAACAAAAATAAAGGTTCTCGAAAATACGAGAATCACAGCGATATCTCAATTAGAAGCCAAGATCTGTAGAATTTTAGAAAGTTCTCTTTGGAGTATTGGTCACAAAGCGAGTTACTTTATTGTAGTGCGAATACTAATGCCGAGTTCTGTCTATTTATGTTGTGAATTTCTACCGGAACGGTTCTTTTCGCAAGTCTTTCGGTTTTTTCTACATCCAATTCGTATTTTTTTGTGGAATGAAGAGCCATTATCATTATCTAACATATCTGGGTTCATTATTGAGTTATATCCGTTACAATATTTTTAAAACGTTTCTATTATTTTATTGTCATGAAAGTGTAAGTATTATTCCTATCAAGATTCTTAACTTATTTTTCTGTAAACAATTTACTTAATATTCTGTAAAACAATTCAATTTGTGATGTGTTAATAATAACTAATGAATTTAGAATGGATTCAAATCAATTAGATATTGCGACTGACTGCGAATTTAAAAAATTTCATGCTGAAATAACAGATCTTGTTTCAGAAAAACTAAAATATAAATTGAATACATTTTCAATTTTATTTTGTTGTCAGTAGCTATAAATTAGAAGAAGATGTGTATATTTTTTGCGAAATTTAAGTAAAAGCTGATGTTACAATTTGTGTTTTAAGTAAAAAAAAATATGGTACTATTCGTTGATGCCATATTTACCCAAGTGAGATTTCACACTTACAGTAATGGTTTCTTTTCTTTTTTAAAAAAGGATTATTTTGATACTTGTCATACATTTTGTATTTCCTGTTCGCTTTCATTTTAGAGTTTGCTTTTTATCTTATTCCAACTTAGAAACTGACAGTACAGTTTTAATTTAAGAAAAGTTGCATTATTTATTCTAAGAAATATAATTTTTAAGTAAGTTATTCATATTTTTATTGTAAGGAATCATTTGATCAATTTCAGTATACTTCATCTGTAAATAGTCTGATGCAATGATTTTCTCACATGGTTAAGGACGTCTCACTGTTTCCATAGTGCATACGGACTCTTGATGTGTATTCTTTCCCCTAGGGCAGTCATTGTATCTGATTAATTGCTATTACATCCAAATATGCTAAAACAGATGTTCATCCCGTCTTACAAATACATCCATCTTATCTTCAAGAGAAAAGTATGTCGAAGCATTCAGATTTTAAACTTTTTCATGTATGAAGAGACTCCTCAAGTCATCTAGAGATCCGGACAACGACCTTCAACCATTGTCATTCAATGTCAATCCCAAGTGAACTTCAGCCATCGAATTGTTTCTAATTTACATGTGTTCAAGAGACGGCCATAAGGATGATTCTTAACAGACACTCCATAGGTGGGGTTTAAGCCCTTATGAAAATGTTTCTGAGCAGCTATTGGGTGATGGGGAACTCAAGTTAGCCAATGAGAAAACGTAGGGGGTGGATATCTGAGGAAAGTAAAACGCGATATAAAAAAATAAGAGAATGGCTTCGGGGGGGGGGGGGGACTTCAAAAGGTAAAAAAGTTACTCTTTTTTTTTAGAAGATTTGATTGATTAGGGCTTTTGTGTTTAGATACACCCGATAAAAGTCGATGAATTTTTGGAGCGAACCTGTTATAACCGTTTATAGCTAACATATTATTAGCGGTTTTTTGATGACTTTGTGGTGATGACTTGTGGCTACGGTGAATGCTAAGCCAGATAACTTCCTTCGAGCTAAAGGGTCCCTTTTGCTTGATCGGTAAGATTGGGAGTTCGAGCCTAGCGCAATCTGCTACTCACCGACAGTGGTAACCCGGCGACCGACCTTGGATAACGCAACTTTCGCACATAGCTTCGTTCAACTATCGTGGCGCCCTCTATCGTCAACTCAAAGACCTAGACGCGCATTAAATACGTCACTTGTTAACATCACCACCAACACCTCACATAGGTATCGCTCGTCTACCCACCGACACATTGGTGGGAGAGTATGTGGTGAATGCTATATAATCCATATAACATCCTTCGAGCTGAAGGGTCCCTTTTGCTTGATCGGTATGTTACTCGTCTACAAACCATAAGATTGGGAGTTCGGGCCTAGCACAATCCGCTAATCACCGACAACTTATTTTCCGATTTTGGCAAAGAACAATCTCGTGAATGAATTGTCATTTGATTTATACAAATTGCGTTAACCTAGATGAGAACACATTGTTCTCTGTAAATCTATAGGCTGAAAATAAAAGAATTCATTTGTCACTCTACTCTCTTATTTGGTCTGTCATGACCAAGATATTACATTGGTCCATTTTTAACATCCTTACGTAAATAGCCTCACAAAACTGTATTGTGTTGTGCCAAAAGTAAACTGATACCAAAACGAAAGTAGAGACCCGATTCATAAATGAGATGTAATAAATATTCTTTCTCAACCAGCTGCATTGGCAAACTCAGAGTCGTTGCTAATTCACCACAAAATAGGCTTCAGTAAACAAACCCGGCATTACAACAATTGAAGGGAATTTCGCTGTGACGTGCAGAAATTAAGATATCCAATTATTCCAACGTGTTAGAGATAATAGAAAAGATTATATATTAATTTCTATTTCTACTATTTTTTCTATTATGCACTCTCTTTTTTTTCTTATTGGGAATAAAAAAATTTCGTTTACAAAAGTTCGTAATCATCGTGTGCATAAATCTTTCTCCAACTCATAAATCACACGATTCGCTAAACAACACGCGGGAGGAAAGAAATCTTCGAAATCAGTCCGAAATTACATGAGCAAACTGAAATCGCTCATCTATACCTCGGAAGGTGATTGCAGCGTGAAATATCGAATGAAGAAGGGGGGTGGGCCGAGGGGTTGCGCCTTGGGGGGGATGCCCGAGAGATAGCCCAGAATGCAGCGAGGCACAAGTGCCCGGATGGATGAGATTGCAAATTTACGGTTGCCCGGCAACTCTGGCTACGAGGTTGCAGACACTTTCAATCTCTGTCGTTGCAAATTGGCGAAAAAGATTGGCTGAGGACAGCAGCTGCAGCTGAGTGGAATGTGTTCCACTCTGATTGGAGAATCAGCTGTTGTGCCACGACGCTTTTTAAAATTACAAGGCATTAAATGGCACGAGTTTTGTTTTATATCCAAAGTTTTGGCGATTTAATTTTTTTCTCTCTCTCTCTCACTCTTTTCGCTTGAGCGAGTCGGAGGATTTTTTTTCCAGACAGTTATAGGATGGTGATTTACCCTGGGGGGTATCAAAAGTGAGCATAAATTGGCCATTGCGAAATACTGCCTCGTTCATTTGAGTGTTGTAACGAGAAAAAATGCCAATCAGGTAACTGAAAGTTTTGTATAAAAATGAAAAGATGCGAAAGCAATTTTATGGTTCCATGATCATCGGAAGAAAAAAATCTTTCATAAATTCTTCAGTTACTTTTGAATGTATTGTGAAATTCACAATCGAGGCAGTTTGCCTTTAAGATTTTATTAAATTTCCTCGTTTTAGTTTTTTAGTGAGTTCAAAAAAAGTTCTCTTTTAGAATTATATGTTCCTTCTGGGGGGAGAACCTTGAGATGAGAATGATTAACTTCCTGCATGGGGGGGGGGGGGGGGTTGGATCTCGCCACCCTCGAAGGTACACAAATATGTAGGGCCTGACTAATTCCTTCGATGACGGGGCGTATTTCCTACGGGAAGAGTTGAACCGTGGCTGGTGATGGTCATTGGGACTCAACCACAGTTCTCGTCAGTGTTGCTGTTGAGACGGTCCGGTCATTCAGTTTAATGGTTTATTTCGTGTACCTAAGGAGGGATCGAAGATTCTGGCATAATTTTATTCAGACAATTACGAATAGCAAATTGTACATAAAACACTCAAATGAAATTAGTAATACATCCAATATTCCCAGTTTATTGATTGATCTCCAAGGGTTTTCTAGTTAAAAATAAAAAGGCTAATAAGATAATGTACTATCTTTTAATATCTAATTCAACTTAAAATAATCGTTTTTTCCCTGATATTCCTAAATTGCCTTAATAAATAATTGATTATTTTAGTAATTTCGTAACCTTAAAATAATTTTTCATACATTTTTTGCTAAAAATATTTAAAATAAACCAATTACTAGCATACGTTAAAATTATAATAATGTATTTATTTCTCAGCCGTTTTAGTTGTTCCTTAACATTCAATATTTTTTCGAAATAAAAATAATAATTAAAAAATTAGCAAACTTTTTTGCCACTCTTTATAATTTTTATCTTTTCTTTGATACATTAGAAAATTATTATAATTATTTAAAAAGGAATACAATTTAATTGTGAATGGAATTATTCCTTCATTTGTGTTTCTTATCCATCACCTTTTAAAAAAGAAAAAATGATTAATTTTGAATTTTATTTCACTAGATTGAATTTTAACACTTCATAACACTTAAATGAAAATACGAATTCTATATTTTTATATAGCTTAATCCTTTTTAGTATTGAAAACGATTGATACTTTCTGTTTTTCTTTAATCAAAAATAACTTAGTGATGGCATTTATTTAGTTGATTAAATATCAATTTTCAAAAGAATGAAAGTAAAATAGAAACTCTGTTTATCGAACTTCTACAAGGAGAAAACATATATATCGGGGCTTCTTAGGAGAAATTGAGGAATTTTATTTTGGAAAAATCATTTTTGTGCAATGAATAAAATTGTTCTGTACTAAAAATTTTTCAAGAATATTGGATTAAAAAAAACAATGTTCTGTACATCAAATAAAAATTCTGGGCATTAAATAAAATTTTTCAATTAAAATTATGAACGATCATTGACGTTGCTCATAATAATGAGTATGCATTAAATTTAAGGACAAAACATAACATAGATTTCCCCTGCTTTTGGAATTCTAAGATATACTGTTATCGAAAAGTAAAAAGCATATAATTCACCTATAAATTTTTTATTCTTAGTTTTTATTCTTTGAAACCCTCTTCTGATTTGGACGAATATTTTTTCTTTGAATTCAGCTTAACTTTAGATTTCTACTAACAAGTTTAGCTAATGGGCGAATATTTAAACGTGTATCTTAATAAAAGACGTAGAAAGCGAGAAGTAAATAAAGAATAGAAAAAAAGGAATAACAGCAGTAATTTTGAAAAAACATTGCTATTTATATATTTATAAAATAAAATTTATTTGATATAAATTTTATTTGAAATTTTTTAAAGCATTTTTTAATATCGAGAAATTTATTGCTCATAATTTATTATTGACATCACTTTTTTAAAAAATTCGATAAAAAGAAGATCAATTATCATCTGAATTGTCAAAATTCCTTGTCAGATTAGATTAAAAACATGAATTTCGATGAAAATTCATATTTTTTTTTCCTATGAGACTATGATGTTATATTCGTTAGGGTTTTTTGAATAATTGAAGGCAATGAAAAATTGAAGCTCGAAATCGCGTAGGCAATGAATAAAGCATATTTGTCAATATTTATCAGCATCATTTAATAGCAATTTTATTTATTTTTTGCCTTCTTTAACCAGCATTGCATTAGTATTATGTACACTTCTTTGAAAGCAGATGCGTTTTTAAAATGTTGTTCTGCTTTTACCAGTATTGCTAACTGGTTAATAACTTAAATTCATTAAGACAAATACAGACATAAAAATAATAATGTTTTCGCATGATAACTTGAAATTTGCGATCATAGATTTCATTTTCTTTTTATTTGTTTATTTATTTGCAGTTTTAAAAAATAAGCATGTTTTTTTCTCAATAATATCTTTATTTTGTTTGTATGCAAATCAGAAGCCAATTTATAGCAAACTATTGACGTATAAGTGATGTTTTTTCATTAGCAATTAAAAACTTAAAACGCATTTTCTAAAGAATGAGTTTTTTCATAATTCTACTTCACGGGTATCATCATATGTCAACAAAATATTCAATATCTCTTATTGCAAATTTTAATTAGTGCTCGTTATGCTATGCAGAAATAATGCTCTAAAAGAGAATTTATTATTGTTTAATGTAAATATTGTTGAAAGAATTTCAAAATTTCCTAGATAGTTTCATATATTATGCATGAAAATTTTATTTTTTGAATAAGATTCATAAATAATAGTTTATTACACTCCACGATATGTTACATAGCTAATATTACGAAGAAAAATGAAAAATGGTAATAATTTTCTTTCTTCAACTTCTGGTTTTTGTAAATAAATGCTAAAATTTACATCAAAATAAGCTTTGCCGTCAAAATCAACCTATATGTTTAAACAATAAAATCAAAGAAAAAAAAATGGAAACGACCTATACAAATTATCTGAACCATAATATAAAAAAGAACATAGTATTTAGAGAGCGCTAATGCTGCTACAACTAGAACACAAATGAAAAGAACTAAATTAGCAAAAAGGTTCAAGTAAAATTTGAAATCGAAAGGGGAAAAAATACAATGAATCCGGCCTGAAGACTTTTTCAAGGTTC
Source organism: Argiope argentata (assembly GCA_026289955.1). Classification (NCBI taxonomy): domain Eukaryota; kingdom Metazoa; phylum Arthropoda; class Arachnida; order Araneae; family Araneidae; genus Argiope; species Argiope argentata. Next base: position 896,217 of record JAOUZG010023451.1, on the reverse strand, counting down.
ACAATCAGGCAGAGATTCAAACCAGGCATTTTTTCTGTGAGAGGTCTGACAATTCGTCAAAATATCGATCTCTCAAGGCCCAAAAATCCCAAGGAAAAGAGGTTTTAGAAATTAAATTGTATCACAAAAATTAAAAGAACAGCTTTAAAGTAGAAAGATTATAGAAAAAGTTTACATCAAACAAAAACAAAACCGAAACTCATAAAACAAAATATTTTTATTAAAGTTTTTATAATTTAAATAGAATTAAAAAGAAAAGGAAAAACTCAGAAAAATGAGGTCTTAGAGATAACCAGTACCACAGAAATACAAAAACTTTAAAATAATTTGAAACGCAAAATGTTTCAATCAAACATAACAAAACGAAATAGACACAAAATAAAATATACCCGTATTAAAAGCACACAATTGTCCTGGGTTTTTCCATTTCTCTTTAATTCTATTTAGGTTATAAATTTTTTTATAAAATTATTTTGTTTTGTTTTGTTTGATGTAAACTTTTTCTATAATCTTTCTACTTTAAAGTAGTTCTTTTATTTCTGTGATACAATTTAATTTCTAAAATCTCTTTTACTTGGGATTTTCGGGTCACGAGAGATCGATATTTTGACGAATTGTCAGACCTCTCACAGAAACAATTCCTGGTTTGAATCCCTGCCTGAGGGTGACCCTTGAAAAAGTCTTCAGGTCGGATTTATTGCATTTTTTTCCTTTCGATTTCGAATTTTAACTTAAACCTTTTTTCTAATTTAGTTCCTATCTATTTAAACAATTTCATTTTCGTTTATCTTTTTATCCTTATATTAATAAATTAAAACGTCATATAAACATTTAAATATTTGATTTTTTTAGAAAAATTCTTTTTTGAACCTAGTCAAATACCTTAGCGTTTTTTAAAAAATTATTACTATCATTTCATGAAGTAAATGGACAATTTTTAAGATTAAATAACTATTTCTATACAATCCTTTTGACAGTCATTATTTTAAGAGAGAAAATCTTGCCTCTAAGTTAAATACCAAATTAATATACGGTATGTTATATGTTAAGAGCCGCCATAACAAACACAAAGCGGGAGAATAACACTTAAAGAGTTAAGAAATTTCCTCTTGAGGGAAATTCTTGTTTTCTTAATGTTATGTCTGAGATGGTTATGAAACAACCTTAAAGTCGATTTCATGGAAAGCTTCGTTATCCTTTGAAGGTGCAATATTTTTTTCTTATATTGAAAGTACGCCTCTTAGAATATATTTTTTATCGAAAACATGATTTCATATTATTATTAAAGAATAATTGCGCCAGGCTATTATATCAATTATGAAAGGCAAACACTTATATACCTCATTAAAGGACATGTGGAATATATGAAATGATATATCAAAGTTGAATTATGATTAATATAAAGATATTTGATTAATTTTGATATGGTATTTTGCGTAATAAATTAATGTTTTTGGAAGTTTCATTAAGTCAGGTAATTTCTCTTGAAGGAAAAGTTTACTTTCAAAAATTGTTATTTCAAGCAAAAATATCTCGTTCCATTTTGAATTTAACGGAGCATAATTAATGGATTGAAAGAAATGGTAAGGTATAAAAATAATCAGCCAACATTTCGATTTAGTTGAACTATAGTTCATTTCTTTATTGATAATCAATCATATTTATTTAAAAACTCTTTAAAAGAAGCAAGTGTATCAACAATTACTCTCTTCTTTCCTTCTATTTTTAATTTCTACTGTTTTTTCACACTTTTACTATATATATCTTGTTTAAATTTTCAATCGTTAATGAAATACTTTTTATTCGTCCACTCTAGATCAAATAATTTTTTTAATCGTGTTGGTTAAAACTTGATGTGAATACAGTTTTTTTTAAAAAAATAATAATTCATTAATATATTATTAATTAATTAAAAATGGACTTTCTCGCCAAAATTCTTCGTTTCCCCATCGCCAAATAAGCAACGAATTTAGTGCGTATTTCCGCTACGCTAATGAGGTTAGTCTCAACATATTTTTGGTCAATTATTTCAAACCATTCTGTATATTTTTTAATGTTTTATGTTTTTAAAATTAAATATTGTTAATTGATAGAATTTTCGGATTCATTTTGAAGTATTTTCGAACTAAAATAATACGGAATAAAGAAAATAAAAAAAAATCTAATCCGTATAGCGCTGCAGAAGAAAACCCCAAGTTACCCCAACTGCAGAAGAAAATTCGCGCATTTGCGTTGCCTCGATTGGTGTAGAAAATTCAACGCCAATTGAGTGCGTTCTGGTTTATTTTCAACGTATGTGAAATTGATTTTTTAAATAAAATATTAATTATTTTTATCAATAATTTATATTAATTGTAATTATTTATTAAAAAAATAAATTTTTTCATTGTTGACCTAAGTAGGAAATGATTTAATTATATATATATATATA
>JAOUZG010023451.1:881617-893686 GCA_026289955.1 Argiope argentata | reverse complement strand
AAACTGGTTTTAAAGAAAATCAAACAGCATCGACTACAAACTGTATATTATCGGCATGTGATGGCGAATTTAGACAAAAGAATACAGTAAATTGTTTTTAAATAACTCTTTCCCAATTTTTCCAATAACGTAAATTTGCTGTTTTCGTTTCTCTGAAATTTTCATAGAGCAGAGTTTGAAAAGATCTCAAAACATGAGAGTAAATGCTTTTTGAAATTGGAATTTAGATGAAAATGTGATAAATTCCAAAAGATAGCTATATCTTACTTCATCGGTTGAAATTACCTATGAAAAGTGAAAACATTTTAATTTTTAAATTATTTGTCCAAATTGAGATTTTACAATTAATTAACATCCCAAGAAAATCTTATCTATGTCTGTCCCAATTTTTCTAACTCTAGGATTCTAACTTAGAATTTTTTTATTTTCTTTATTCCGTATTATTTTAATTCGAAAATACTTCAAAATGAATCCGAAAATTCTATCAATTAACAATATTTAATTTTAAAAACATAAAACATTAAAAAATATACAGAATGGTTTGAAATAATTGACCAAAAATATGTTGAGACTAACCTCATTAGCGTAGCGGAAAAACGCACTAAATTCGTTGCTTATTTGGCGATGGGGAAACGAAGAATTTTGGCGAGAAAGTCCATTTTTAATTAATTAATAATATATTAATGAATTATTATTTTTTTAAAAAAAACTGTATTCACATCAAGTTTTAACCAACACGATTAAAAAAATTATTTGATCTAGAGTGGACGAATAAAAAGTATTTCATTAACGATTGAAAATTTTTCTAACTTATAGAGCTCTAAGGAACGATCGCATATAATTCAAACCTTAGAATAATCCCATGAATCGCCAATAAGCAATTAAGTCCATTTATAACTTACTTTTAAAAGTAAGTTATAAATGGTAAAGTATATGCAACAAATCACATTTAAAAAAATTACTGATGTATATATCTGTATCTGATTTATTTTAATCACTCAATCTTTTGAAGTCAGTGATCTTCACAAAGCATGTTGAGAAAAGCTGTTAATATATTCGAGTGGCAGATGGCTTTCGACCAAACGATTTATGACTTTATTGAATTAGTGTTCGTAAATGGATGTTCGAGATATCAGATTCCAAAAGACCGAGAAAGATTATTTGTCACTTTTATTCAAGGAGAAACGAAACATAGCAGCATTTATATGAATAATTTAATGGTGATATTATTCTGTTGAATAAGAAAAAGTTTACTCTCATTGTTGGAAATTCGAAGTTATCTTTTTGAAAATTCGATGGAACGGTTCAAATCCGTTCGGATGAAATAGGCTTAAGAGATTTTACAAATCGAATTATTCTTCCAGAAAACACAGAGGAATTAAATTTTCGATCGTTTAATTTTGGATTTGAAAAATGATTAAAATGATCTTTTTAGATTTAAAAAAATGTTTTCTTTATATATCGAGGCGAATAATGAAAATTAAAAAAATGCATTCAGTCTTTTAAAATACCGAGGGACCTTCGATAAATATTTTATGTAGCAAAAAATAAATGTTTTCTATTCGAGATTTTTTTAATGCTTGTAATTCAGCTAATATGCTGATTATTTCTCAACTAATTTTCTTTTCTGTTATAAAAAGGAAAAATTAGTGAATTAAGCTGTAGATATGTGTAAATTATTTAAAAAATTTTTTAACAAGTTAATATTTTTAAGAAATGTAGTATACATTTTTTAATTTACCAAAACTTAAATTATTGAAGGCAATCGAATGTTTAATTAAACCATAAACCGAAATTCGGTTGCCATCTGTAATTATTCCATATAATTCAAAGAAATTTTATAAATTCATATTCCTGTCTACTGTCGCTGTTTTATATAATACTATTCTTTGATAAATTTGAAAACAAAATTATATTTGATAAATTTAAAAAATACCTTTTTACTTTTCATGTTGTTATCATTATTAAAAGCAAATAATATTTTCCAAAATTAGAGCTATAAAAAAGTGAAAAAAATCTTTCAAAATTTGTGCAGAAATATTAGAAAAATTTATCGTCTGCGACAGTATAAGTTTTTTTTCATTCTTCTATTTTTATGTTTGTAATAAATAAATAATGCCTAGTAATTATCATTTGCGTAGTTTTCTTTTATAAAAATTATTTTATTATTTTTTTATTATTTGATTTTTAATTAAGAAAAATTTTAATTATTCAGTTAATTTTTTTAAAAAATTATTCTTGTGGTTTTGCTAGAATCAATTTTAGAGTTCTTAATGGATATCAAATGGATTCCTACTGATATACTGCTGATAATTTAAGGAAGCCAACGTATGGAAAAATTTAATAGGAAATATTTAGTTTCTATTGAATTTAGTACTGTTAATGAGAAATTTGTAGCATTACATTTTATCTAATTTTTTTAATTAAATAATTCAAATAATTCAAAATTTCTAAAAAAGTTTTAATTGTTGAAAATAAATCAGATTGATCAGAGTTCGTTCCACGAAAATAAAACGTTTGAAAAAAAAAATGGTTGTAAATGTTTAAAGAGTAAAGGATTTTTATTTATTTAGAAAGCAACCTGCTGTTTGAAGTGACACTTATGGCAGTATTTTTTAATCTTGATAGAATAAAATTATGAAATAAAACGATAAATTAAAACAAAAAAATAATGAACTTATTAACGGAAACATAAAATATCTCGTCTTAAAATATTGATACCTATAAAACAAATTATCGGTTCAGATAATGTAAATGATCAAAATAATGTAATTTCAATAGATATATTTTTCTGTGGACATAAAATAAAATTTTTGATTTTATCCGACAATTCGTTAAGTCTACAAAAACAAATTTCTGATTTCACAGCATTCTCAATCACTCTTCGTAAATCGCCTAAAAGACCTCAAAACGACGAAAATAAAACTTTGTTGGCTTTTCTTATTTGTGTTGTACTCGTTACTCCAGTATAGATCAGATGAATGAAAAGGAAGTTTCCTTTGGTAGATTAGAAAAAGCTGCTTGGTGTGGCAGGACCGGGAATAAAAAGAGATTTTTTTTTATCTAACAGCATTGATAAGGGTGTTAACGTTTATAAGATGATCATATGGGTGTTGCAAAGAAAAGTGCGAAGTTCATATATATTTATATTAATTGTGCATAAAATCTCCACACTGCTTTACAAGGAGAAAACGAGTATTGTACAATACTGTGCGATATTATATAATATTAAACATTATTTCACAATATTAAGCAATATTGTGAATATTGATCAATATTGTACAATATTTGTGTGCTACTAGGGACGGGAACAAAATCATCTATCAAAGATCTCTAAGAATGTTTATGAAGAGTTACAAAAACAAGTGATATAAAAAAATCAAATTCCTATTTAGGTCAAAAAAAAATTTTAATTACTTTTTATAAAATAAGCTCAAATAATATAAAAAATTTATCCAAAAATGATTGTTTTCGCAAGAATTGAACTCCTGTGCTTCACCTTCAAGTGAAAAATACTGAAATCCTCACATTTTACCGATTGAACTACTGTCTGTAGAATTTAATTTTCATTACAAACTGCTAAAACTAATAGTATTGAAAATGAATTAAATTTAATTAATGAATTAATATTTGAAAAAATTCAATTAACAACGAGTGTCATCCACTACAAGTTTAAGAAAAATATATTTAAACTTAAGAGGATAGATAAAAAGTATATTTTGAACAATTGAAAATTTGAACAAGATATATAGGAAGAGTGTGAACTAATAATAGAAATGGAAAAAAGCATGTGGGTTTTTTTATATTAGATGCCATGCTATCGCAATATTGTTCTGTTGAATGAATACAAAACTTATACCAGTAATCTTAACAAAGAAACTATGACCTGATATAACATTACTCTGAATCAGGTCACGTAATTTTTTTAAATCTTATCTCAGTAAGTAGAACTTAACTCATTTGCAAAGACCATAATTATTCCAGAGAATTCTCGCATTATGTTATGATGGTACAAAACCGAATCATAACACAGAATGAGGGGTATAAGCTTAAAATATATTAATGTTTAATGCATGAAACGTCTTAATGACAAATGTACAAGATATTCATCATAATCAGCATCCATTTGGAATAGTTGATTATCTTTTCGCTGCGTTGTTTTTCTTTATAACCATTTTAACCAATTCCATTCTCTTTTTCACTGCTGCTTCTTTCAATTATGCGGGAGACAAAAGAGGAATAAATTACCTGCAAGCAGACCATTCGCTGAGCAGAAAATTAAATTAAATGCATACAAAATAAAAGAAACGGGAGGCGAACAACATTTCCACCGAACAAAATCAACAAACAATTCCACAGAAAATAATTTCCCACGAGTGCCCTGCTTCAATCGAGTTTAGACGTTCTCATTAAGTGAGGATGAAAGGGGTGAGGGAGGAGTTGGATCTGCCTTTTTGCGTCGGCGATGAAATTGTGAAGTTAATTCATTGCATCCTACCGCTACGGTTATGGTTATTGCTTGCATAAATCCCCATCGCTGATGATCCCTCCTCACGCAGATGTCGACACGCAAGAATCGAATGAAAGAAAAACGCCGACCATCACGCCAACCCCCTCTCCCCCCCTCAATTCGAATGAAATTTTAATTGCGAGTTGCAAACTTTCTTTAATGTCGTCTGTGTCATTTTATTTGGTGGTGCTCTCCTGATTTATTGGCGAAATATAATTGCTTCTGCTATAAATTAAGACGATGTGGTTCAGAAACGCCCTAAAAGTGCAGTGTGATTGTTCCAAAAGAGGAGTATACCATAAATAAAAGATTTCGCTCTAGAAAAAATTTCAGCTTAATGAACAGGAATTGCATAGCTCAATCAAATACAACACCTTTGGATAAAATGAAAACTCTATGATATATGGGATAGGAGTTTTGTACATTTTCATTTCTGTACATTCAATTAAAGACAACACAAGTACGAGACATAGGAATTTTGTATGATGCTTCAAAGTATGATGCATCTGATGCAATACAGCAATCAAGAATTTGTAGCTAGTGAAGGTCGCGGTACGAACCTGCGACGTTTGGGCCTGTAGCCGAATAATACACCGATCAAGCAAAAGGGACCCTTCAGCTCGAAGGATATTATCTGGCTTATAAGGCTGGCGCTACAGTACTCCCCTACCAGTGAGTCGGACGAGAGACGAACGATTTTTGAAAGCGCGAAGCGTATGGCGAGCATGCGAGTTCGTGCAAATTACAAAAAAAACTATTTACAAAAACCAATATTACTTGGTTTTAGACGGTTCCAAGTTCCTCAGATACTTCCGGCTGCGCACGCCCACATTCCAGACGGCCGTTAGTTTTACCAAATAAAAAATCATCCGAATGCATCCTTTGTGTCGTAACTATGCGGTTATTGTACAGAGAGGCTAGTAAAGCGCTTGCAAACAAATGTACTTCTTTGCCTGTATTCCTTATACATCGCTCTCTTACACTCTCGTCATTGTGACGTTGTACCGGTATCATCTGGTGGCTTCCTGCAGTTTGAATATGATTTTTGAAATTTTGTGCAGTCATTTTACTAGTGATACGGGTATTTTAGATTTCGATTTCCGCCTAATTCTAAATTATCCTTAATTTGTAGACATGAGTTTTCCAGTACAGAGCATTTAGTTAAAAACAACTCAGTACACTAGGCTTAAGCGGGGATAATTTAAAGTATTAAAAATAGGACATTAGAAATTCCAAGCAGATGAATTTTGCAAAATCTTATTCCTAGAGATATATTTTTGAATTGCAAAAAATATAAATTTTGAATGAAAATTTCATGTACAGAAAATTTTGCCACAGATAAAAATACATTTTTTTCTTTGAAGTACAATTTCAAATAAGTTTACCGAGCACAGATAATATAACTAAACATAAAATCATGAATTATACGATAATATTGGTACAAAAATATAGACTACAGAGTAAAAGGTACAAAAGGAATGATTGCATATTATATTTACCATCAGACTTGCTCAACCTATTCTCAATCTGCTTTCCTACAAGGTTACGTTAAATAGGCAGAAATACTATATTCCTTTATTACTTATATTAAGATGTATCTATTCAACTTCTGAAACCTGAACTTGATCAGCATTGTAACTTTTACTGAATAATAGACTCAATTTAGATAACGTTATTGATACATGGTAAAGGTAGTTCAGCATCTGATTTTCAGTTCTTTTTTTCAGCCGGGCGACCAAAGGAAAATTGCCAAACATTGTAGATTTACGTCAAATTTCTGACAGGGATTTTAAAGCAAAAAATTGCCAAATAATGCAGCCTTCCGCCAAATTCCCTTGGCAATTTCTTGCTGCTTCCGGCTAACGGAAAAGTATTTAATTTTTAAAAGCTCATTGTTTCAGTTTCTCCTATTAGTTCGCACTCTCCCGATATATGTATCTTGTTCAAATGTTCAATCACTAATGAAATAATATTTATTCATCCACTCGAGTTCAGATACGTTTTTTAAAACTTCTTGTGGATGACACTCGATGTTAATACAGTTTTTCTAAATGTTAATTCATTAATTGAATTTAATTAATTTTTTTATGCTTTAAATAGAGTTTTAGCAATTTGCAATGAAAATTGACAATAAATATATTTATATATATTGTTCAAATATTCAATCGTTAATATTTTTTTATTCATCAATTCAAGTTCAAATACATTTTTTATACTTGTTGTGGACGACGTTTCATGTTAATACGGTTTTTTTAGAAATTAATTACTTCATTAAATTTAATTCATTTTTGTTTTTTTAATAGAATTTTAGCAATTTGTAATGAGAAGCGAAATCAATAAGCAGTAGCTCGATCGGTTAAATGCGAGGATTTCAATTTTTTTCGCGTGAAGGTGATGAAGGCCAGTTCAATTCTTGCGAAAAATCCATCATTTTTTCATAAATTTTTGTATATTAGTTGTAATTATTTTAATACAAAGTAACTAAAAAATGTAGACCTAAGTAGGAATTAATTTTAACATTTTTTAATTACTAGTTTTATGTATTTATTTCCATAAAATGCTTTTATAAATTTCAAAAGAAGTCACTAAAGGGCATTTGGAGAGTATCATGTCATCATGAATACATTCTGTACCTACTTAATGTCCAGTTACGAAAGGTCAGTAACCTGGAGCATTAGAATTTCAGGGTTACATGATGGAAAGACATCTCTATAAAGTCAAACAATGCACGTGACTCTAGTATTTCTTAAGTCAGTTAAGTCTTTCGCATGAGGGTATGGTATACGAATTTGGAGAGTGGCGTTGGCATCATTCCTGTCGTCCAACACCATTTCTTCTTTACAAATACAGAAGATCCATCGAATAACAATCTTTGAAAAGTTTTAATTATGCAATAGCTAAATCTTTACAAAACTTGATTTCCAATCAAAACTACGACCAGAAAAAACAGATTTGTTTCATGCTGAAGTCCAAGTATAGTCAAATATCTTAGAAAATGAATTTTGAAATCGAAACTTAAGCAGACCCACCCCCTCTGAAAAAAAATTGCAATTTAAATTACAGAAAAAAAAAACTGCTTTAAGCAAACGAATTCCATTTCCAAATATTTTGTGTATGCTTATTTCGGATAGAAAAATATGGGCAACGAGTTATTTTATTTAAAGTTTGGGGGACAATGAAACCTCCCAATCGGGATATAGTTTTTTTTTATCCCCAGCAATCTTCTCAAAGTCGGTCCTATTGTCAGGGTACAAATACCCATTAAATGAGAAGTGGAAAGACCGACTGTGATTCGGAAGGTCTTTTCAACAGCAAAATGGAGTTTTAGGGATCCACACAGTCGCTCCATCTCTTTGAGAAATGGATTCTAGCTAAAAAATAAAGAAGAGAGAGAGGGTAAAAAAGAAATACAATAATACAAAGAATTCTTCAAAGCGAATCCTTACCCCCCCCCCATCTTTTTATATGTATTTTCTTTATAAACTATTGAAGCCGGTGGTATTCGATTTAGAATTCTCTTTGCGGCCTGCTTTCTGTTAAAAAAAGAAATTCATAAGGCTTTCAAAATATCAGGCAAAAGAGCGCGGCCGAAAATGAAATTGAAATAAAAAGGAAATCAAAATATCTAACTGGTAGTTTCCTAAAAAGTAGACACAGACGGGAAGAATGCTGTTTTTTTCATTATCTACTCTTATGAATCGATTTAAGAAAGAACAAACTAGTTATAGCTGTAGATATAAAGTGAGCAATAAGCAATTTGAATATCTGAACGAACAATAAGAATATAAATTCTTCCCTTTGTTATTGTTTTTTTTTTGCAATATTTATTCCAATTACTTCTGAAAAACCGGTTTTCGAATTCCATATTTTCAAAAAGCTGGTTTTTGCCGATTTTCGTACTTATGACAAAAAAAATAGAATAGAGAAAAATATTTATTTAATTTATATAAAAAGACAAAAAGAGAAATAAATATCAAAATCAGAGTCTAAATATAAAAAAGTAAGGATTATATATGCATATTATTTACAGAAAATAATGAAAATTCAAAGAAAAATTTCAATTAATATTTATAATATTTTCATTTATTTTAATCTCTTCTAAGAAAATAGGAGTTTAAAAAACATAAAATATGCAATGAGCGGTGGCTAAGCCTTGTTTTTATTTTGGATACAATGTTGCCTGAAATTGAAAATACTCGTCTTTTAGCCACTGAGCTTGGTTTTATAGTTTTCATGGCATCAAATAATAAAACTATAATGAAATGTAATATATGTCTCATATAATGAAATTTCAGCTTTCAGTGTCTTTGGATATGTAAGTTTTTTTTCAGGGTTGTCAAGAAAATTATGAATTGGTTTTCCCTTGGCTTCTTTTAAAAAAGCATTAATCTGATGAATAGCTTCTTCGATTTAATCTTCATCAGAAACGGTTTCCATGTAAGAATTAGGAAATATTCTAGACAATATCTTTCCAGATAACAATAATTTTGGTTTTTGAAGCTTAAGAAAGTACTCTCGGCATCTTCACTGAACTAGACATGTTTTGTGGATTTTGCAAATGCAGCATAAGAGCAACTAATTCGCTTTATCTTCTTTCTTCTAAAGCATATAATAATATCTAATTTATTTTAGGGTTTAAATTTGTTTAGTTCATTTATCGGAAATTCGAATGTACTTTCATTTGTCAATAAATTAGCTTCTCGTCGTCCTAAGCCTTCAGCTACTAGATAAATCGATCGAAACCAATAAAATTCAATTTTTTTTGTTAAGCCTGGAGGAATATTCAAGCTGTTCGGCAAACCGGTTTTCTTTATTTGAAAACCAAGTGATGAATTTACTTTTAAAAACCGGTTTTTAAAACTAGGTTTAAAAAACCATCAAATCCTAATTCCAATGAATTTATCATGGAACCATGTGGTTGGGATAAGCGTAATTTTTGAAAAGATCTATTTTTATTCAGTTAATAGCATTATAATCCATAACTATCTAGTTTTAACTCTAATTACGTGACTTAAAATATCTCTTTACAAAAAAGTATAGCATGAATATCAATATACTCTTTATATTGTGGTTATAACATGGTCTGGTTTATCAATCGTTCGATTGGCAAAAAGCAAAATTTATTTTACTAAATGAACATCTCAAACAATTACTTCAAATTTTAAGATTATAGATTTCAGATTTATTAAAAATTGAATACAATTTGCAATCTCTTGTAATGTCTTATTATGGGGATTACGAGAGGAATTCCTGAAATGCTTTTTGCAAGTGGAGTTTGGGCCGGGATAGCCTGGTTGGTAGGGTTTCGGATTCTCATCCCAAGAGGTGTGAGTTCGAACCCACCATCCAAAGACTCTCCGTGTGTGTGTGTGTTGAAGATTAGAGTTGTAATGGTAACACAATCCCCCATGTCGAGAATAATAATACTAAGAGTACTGGGTCAGAGGTGATCGTTCTCTGTTCCAGATCTAAATAACGATCTGTGGATGGGTGAAAGAAATGCATAAATGAAGTTCACCCCATAAAAAGGGTTTGTGAAGTATGTGAACTTGAAGTCAGACTACTGACTTCGGGTGCTGAGGGGTCCATACCCTAAGAAGCTACTGCAGCCCTCCTTTGGTTGTAAAGCGGAACACGAGAACAACAACAACAACAATTGTAATTAATTACTAAAAAGTAACTGAAATAAATAATTTCTTGGTTGATCTTATTAGGAATCGACTTAATTTTTTTATAACTTGTTCCATTGTTAAATCAAATTATTTAACCCTGGGCTTTTGCAAATGTTAAAACTGAATTTTAAAAAAATTGTATTTGGTATTCCAAAAAAATGATTTTTACTACTTTTATTTCGTAGTACATTTTTTGATTGATACGCAATTATTTGTAGTAGTCTATTTCATTAAATTTATTCCTTTAATTCTAAACAAATTTTAATAATTGTATTCTATGATAATAAATTAATTGCCAAATAACTAACAAACTACACTAAAAAACTGATCTCTAAAGAGTTCTAATAATATAAATATCAAACAATGTTATAAAACCACATCGCATGTTAAGTTGATTTAAAAATTAAATTGTTTTAGCAAGTAATGTCACAATATCATTTTATAATAAATCGACAGCTTAATTCTTAGCATCTTAGAAAATAGCATTTTCTTTTTATCTCTCAAAGTTTCTAAGATAAAAATGACCTAATATTTTTTATAGAACTCTACAATTCATTTCAGTAAATTATGTTCAGTTTTAAAAAACGCTATTTAAAAGAATATGAAAAAAAATCTTAATAATTTTGTATTTTTGTATTTTTTTAATTTTAGAAATATTGGTTTGAATAATTATATATGAGAATAATGATAAAAGAATATCCAAAAAAATTAATGCCAAGTAATAAAAGTAATATTTTAAAAAATTTAAAAATCTTATAAATTTTGTATTGCAATTACTTTTCAATATTAAAACAATATCCTAACTTCTATTTTGGTACAAAGGAATAAACTTTGGATTGAAATATATTAAAATAAATTCCCTTTAGATTTAGAGTTCTGTTTCGAATAAATACATTTTTCTAGGAGAAAATTAAAAAAAGTTACATGGTTCAAGATACTAAATCACGCCACTATTGAAAATAAAATCATAAAATAAAAACATTAAAGAATAAAACTATCTCTAAGCGAATGCTGCCAACTTGAGAATAGAAAAACAAGAATAAAATAAAACATTTATTTTTCGTGCCTAAAGAAAATGATAATTAAACTTAAAAGTAAAAAAAAAATAAAAGTCTGGAGTTCAGATTAAAAAATAAAGAAACAAAGACAGGGAAAAAGAAATAATAAAAGACTGAATATTAAAACACAGAAAAAGAATATTTTCAGAATTCCAAATGCCAAAAAGAATATCGTTTTGTTGTCGTCCAATGAAAAGCTTTTTAGCATTCATTAAAAAATAATAATGCGTATAGCTACTTTATTACAATTGTAAATTTATTCCAAAATATAATTTTTCTAATTTTATTTTACTGCATCAGGATTTATTTGGTTTTATACCAGTTATGGAAAAATCGAAGATAAAGTATATAAATATATTAAATGTACTCATATATAGGTAAAATTATTAATTTATCTTAGGTGTTCTCTCAAAAAATTTAAGAATTGCTTATTTATTTAATCTATGGATAAATGAGGTTCAGAAGTTCATTTATCGATTTCAAAAACTTTTAATCAGAGACTTGCTTCTATAAATTGCATGTAATTTGTAAATGCCTATCCTTATGCCTAAAGTCTCTGAATGTCAGAAGCTAATAAACTGGATTAATGAAGTTTATCATGGCGTTTTAAAAACAAAAGTGCAGAGTTTTTTGAGTATATATTATCTCTCTCTCTCTCTCTCCCTCTCTCTGAGTGTGTGTTCTTATTTAGAAGACAAGTTAGTATCTCTGCTTAAATGAATGCTATCTGACTTTTTTATTTGGTATAGGAATAGGATTTTATCTCCAAATTTGAAGAAAATATTGACAATTCCGTCAAAGAATTAATTTTATATGAATGCACTTATAT
>JAOUZG010023451.1:828286-881517 GCA_026289955.1 Argiope argentata | reverse complement strand
ATATATATATATATATATATATATGGGTAATTATTTAATAGTACAAAAATTTAAAAATTCGATATATCGTTTTTACTCTAAAATTACAAATTTAAGTCAGATTTCGAAAAAAAAAATAATAACAATTTGACTAGCTATAAGTCTGTCAGTCAGTGTAAATTTGAAGAAGGTTACTTGAAAAATAAATAATATAAATGAAACATGGTTAAAGGTCATGATATTTTTATTTGTTGATACGTATTAAACTTTTGATACAATCAAAAAATTTAGCTAGAAAAATAATGGATATTTTGCTCTTTTCACTATGTTATGAAGGATAACACAAAGTGAGTTGGATTTCACTTTTGGAAATGGCATTCTATTTTAGTTATATTTTAAAAATTATTTCTAAAATCATGTTACTGCATATAAAAATTAGTGACGAAATTCGACTTTCTTCGCAATACAATATCCATTGTAATTATAAAATGTTCGTAATCTCGCTATAAAATAAAAAAAAATATCAATTAATACGTAAGTTGCTCCAACTGCAATGCCTTTCCACAAATGCTTATTTCTAACTGTGCAAACATGGCTTAAAATAATAAATAAAAATTCTTCTAGAGATCGTAGAGCTTTATATTTTAATAAAACAATTTAAATTATGACCATGCAAAGGTAATTTTAACCGTGGAAATGAAAAAAGTTCCATGGTGCCATATCAGGTGAACACCCAGTTTATGAAACCATGTTTGTGAAATATTTTGTCAAAAACTCTCAAATAATAACTGCAAGTGAAAAGAAGCATTATTGTAGTTTAAAATGCATGAGTTTTTCTGCCACATTTCAAGCCATTTTCGACATAATGCTTCACGAAAACGAATAATAACCCTTATTGAAATGTTAACCAGTTGGTAGGATTTCATAAAGAGCAAAGACACCACGATTAAATAAAATTACCTTGAGTTTTGGGGACTTGAATAGGGATTTTTATCTATCTTGCTTTACCTATCAAGCTCTTTCGTTTCATTTCATTATTGGGCTTTTTTTAGTTGTGCCTTTGAGAAAGGCTGCCTCTTGGATTACTTACTACAGCTATAGGCATATCTTAAGCATGTTGTTTTTTTAGCATATTCAAAGTTATTAAAAGTCTGATGAAGGAACTTAAATAATCTTTTTAATTGTTGAACGGAACCAAAGAATACCATAACTCATTCAATAATGCCTCTTATAGTCAAACGAGATGGATGTTTACCTGAATTCGAATCATCTACATTGGATTATCAAGCATTAACTTCACATATCAATCTAATACTATTGTTTTCGATAAATTTTTTGCAATATTTCGAATGCTTTTTAATAGAAATTTCATTACGAAGACAAAATGTAATGTATCCTCTTTGCTTATTGCCATTTGCTATTTTGTAAAAACAAACAGTCGAAAAATTCTATATAATTAAAAATAAATATATTTTCAGATGATAAATTGAAATGAATTTCTGATTGTTGTCGGAATTTTATAAAAAGAGTAAAAATTCTTTATATAATTTCGCAGACGATATTTCCCATACATGTATTTTAAATGAAGCATTGCGATTGCATTTTAGCCACAGAAGTGTAATTCGACACACGCCATGTTATCTTATCTAGTAACTCAATTCATTAATTTTTTTAGAAATTACTTCAGAATAAATACATAAAAACAAAAAAAGCATATTCGATTGTTTTCATTATACTATGAAATAGGAATCAAAACGCGCAATATTGTTTTTTCTAGATAACATTTCAAATGATGATTCTTTGCTAATTGCTTTCGAAGAAGTACAAAAAAGGAAAGAAAAAAACGTTATTCAATTTTCTCTAAAATACTCAAAATGCATTATATTATTCTTTGATGGTAATATTTCAGGTGGTTTTTCTTTGAGAACAATTTCTGAATTCGTATAAAAACGTATTCGTAAGAATGCGTATTCGATTCTTTTCACTACTCTAAGAAATGTAAACTAAAACGTGCCATATTATCTTTTGGGAATATCATTTCAGTAAGTTATTCTTTGGAGAAATTGCTTTTGAACAAGTATAAAAACAACAAAAAAGAAAGCACATTTTCTGTAAAATGACGAAAATGCATATCCTTACCTTCTAAACATTTCAATTTTTTTTTTCATTTCAACATTTCAAATAATTATTCTTTCTGAAACTTTTTTTTTGGATATGTATAAAAGCGCATTCTTAAGAATGCGTATTCGATTCTTTTCTCTTTACGTGAACTAAAACGAGCCGTATTATCTTTTATAGATAGATAACATTCCACTTTCTAATTCTTTGAAAACTGTTTATGAAAAAAGTATTAAAAAAAAGAATGTGTATTCAATTTCCTCAAAAATACCTCAAACTCATATTACTCTTTGGAGGCAGCATTTAAATTGTTTATTCTTGTAGAAATAATTCTGAATATGTACAAAAATGTAATATTAAGAATGCGTGTTTTATTCTTTTTACTATACTATAAAATGATAACAAAAAACTAGCCATATTATCTTTTGATAATCTTCCAATTGTTTAATCTTCCAAAAATGTTTTTAAAGAATATACATAAAAAATGCCTATTTAATTCTTTTTTTAAAATATCAAAATCGCCTCATATTATTCTATGATGGTAACACTTAACTGGCTATTCTTTGAGAAATATTCTCTGAATACGTATAAAGAATGCGTAACCGAATACTTTTATTGTATTATGAAATATAAACAAAAGCCCGCCATATTATCTTATGGGGATAACACTTCAACTCTATTCTTTAAAAATTGTGTTTGAATAAATATACATAAAAAATACCTATTTAATTCTTTTACAGAATACCAAAATCGCATCATATTATTCTATGAAGGAACATATCAACCGGATAAGCATTGAAAAATATTTTCTGAATGTTTATTTAAAATGCGTAACCGAACCATTTTACTTCATTATGAAATGCAAACCAAAACGCGCCATGTTATCTTTTGGATATAACATTTCGTTTGGTTATTCTTTGGATATTGCTTCTGGATACATATCAGTCCTATGGATGAGCAATTAATGCACAATTTAAGGAGACGGACGCTGACTGCTTGATAGGATGGTTTCTGCATCAGAGAGCGGTTGGATTATCTCCAAGATTGTGTAATCCCCGTATTTTCTGCCCGATGGAGCGTTCATCGTTAGTTCTTAATGCTGTGGCCACAGGGAATTCTCAGTACATGGTGGTAAATTGGAAGATTGTTAGGTGCAAACATATTTAAACTTTATTGATAAATAACCTTTCTTTTGATTAACATTGTCAATTCATGAATATTGTATGATAAGTGATATAATTAGAATCGTTTTTGATTATATTTTTTGTAACCTTATTACTGTTTGAGTGAAATTAGAAAAGATTTTAAAAAAAAGAATTTTTAAAATTTGGTATTAAAATATTTAAAAGTGGAATTTTTTGTACAAACTTTTTACTGTTTTTTTGTTAGTTTGCAATTAAATATTCTCTTCAAAAACCTTTCTGAACATCTCAATCACTTTTTTAGGAATTCACCACTAGGGAACACCATTTAAATTGAATCAAATACTATGCTAAATAAATAAATAACCCTTTCCAATCCGAAAAATAATTAGATGCAAAATTATTCCCCTAATACAAAGATTTGTTTATTGCTATGAAAATAAATATATATAATTATTTTAAGTTGAATTTCTTTGAAAAATGAATCTACATCTCTTAACCATTATGTGGGTGTTTTTAACAATTAAATTTAAAAAACAAATAAATAAAACTTCAAAATGATGCACAGTCTTGAATGTTAAGTCAGAGGCACCATTGGAGTGCAAGGGGTTAATTTATATATAAAGTTTTGGAAGTATCATATTATGCTTAATCAACAAGAACACTTTATTATTTATGGCAATTATTCACTTAATAACATTTTTAAGCTCAAACGTATTAGAAAGTGAAAAACAATCCGTTACAAAATTGCAACTTCACAAATATGGAACAAATAAAATTAAGAATAATAAGTACACAATAACGAATATTTAATTAATTTATAAATAACTGCAGTTAACTGAATCCGCATTAATTTTAATTATTTATTAGCTTTCTTGGGTTTTACAATGGCCTAACAAGGTTTTTTTCTAGCTTTTACATAAGATATTAAAAACCGCCATCAAGATGCCAACTTAGAAAGCCAAATCGCGGAAATACAGAAGTAACCAGTTATTGAGTTCGAATGACGAGGAAGAATAAGTATTCTGAAGATAAGATAGAATGTGTAAATGGAATGTTTACAATATATAATTTCTAATTTTCTTTAAACCAAAGGGAGATCTCCCCCAAATTTTCTTGCATCCTCTCTAATATACTTATCATACCAATGAACGCCTTGCACGACACTGGCGAACAGTATTCACAAAATATTAACTTTTGACGTGAAATTAGCATTTTTGCTGAATTTAACGTGCCAACCTTGGCGATTTTATAGCAATAAATCTCTGTAATAAGGTTGATAGTACCCAAAAATTAAATATGGGAATTATACATGTTTTTCTCAACCGATTTGAGCAAAGACTAAACATAAAATTGCACTTGAAGTCACAAAATCACATACCAAATTTAATTTAAGTTATTGTATTTTTGAATTAAAGTGCTCATATGTATCTGAAAATATAGAACTACAGTCAACTATCCCACAGTTGATTTGCTTCAAATTTTATTCGGGAACTGCATTATATGGATGTTGTTGCCCCTGTGTTCCACTTTACTGGAGGGGTGCAGTAGCTTCTGAGGTTATGGACCCCTGAGCAACCGAGAGTTCTTGCTCACATGAGATATGTAAAGATGACTTCTTGCTCACATGAGATATGTAAAGATGACTTCTTGCTCACATGAGATATGTAAAGATGCTTCAAAATTTTTAATTCGATTTTTTAAAGATTAATATATCTTCTTTACATTACCTGTAGGAGAAAATAAAAAGCAGCCAATTTGTGAACTAAATTATTTCGATGATTTACGAAACTTTTAAAACTGCTTTTCGAAACCTATCAAACTGAAGTAATCTTATTCTGTTGCCAAAATTCTGAACACAATTAAAATGGATAGGATTGAACGTTAATACGAGGCTTAAAATCCAATAAATAGAAACTTCTAAATCCAAATCTTATTTACCATTTTTTTTCTGAAACTGAATAAGATAAGACAACCATTTACGTGTTAAAATCGTTGTTAGAAACTACCATAGATAACTAAACTTTTAATCCCAGTTAATAGAAAATTAGATAAATTAGGAGACCAGATAATCGAATCGGATGAAAACTTCTTAAAAATTGGAAATCCGGAATCTTATTAACTTTGAGAGACTTAATTAGCGCCGAGTTGTTCTGAAATCCAGTTCCCAGAAAAGCCGAAAGCCCGTTTAAATATAACTTGTGTTATTGCCAGAAAGCGAGAGAAAACTAACTAAAAGCCCCAGAGATAATAGAAGATCTGGCAACGCGAACAGAGCGAATAATCATGTCACGTAAAATCTGTTTAAAAAAGAAAATGGCGATCCGTGCTGTATTGATTGTGGAGTTAAAACTGTCTTCCAAACTATTAATTTCGTAGTTGCTTTAAAAGAAATGGTTTAATACTTTTTTTTCTCGTCGGATGTGGTAAATTATACTATTATTTAAGAAAAAAAATTCTTGTAATTTGTTTTTCTTTTCTTTTATTTTTATTAAGCAAGGCATTAGAACGTTAATGTATGGACTTCATTTATCTCTTTCGGTTGTTACGCATTAGATAAACATTAAATTGAAATAGTTAATTAAGATAACTTTAAGCAGAAAAAAGAGGTGTAGTTGTAAATAATTAAATAGACATTAATTTATAAAGGATATCGTTTGGGTGATTTTGTATGAAGTACAGAAATCTAATGGAAACTAAATTCTCTTGATGATAATAATATACATTGATTTTTTAAAAAAAATATTTATATATCTACGTAAAAAAATGTGACACATTTAGAAAAAATAGACATTTTATATTAAACATTTACAAAAATTAAATTTTATGTAAAAAACTATTTGAATTATTTTTAACCTAAATTCTGGTGGTAGTAAAAATATACGTTAAATTTTTTTAACTTAAAAGATATACATATAGTGTCGGCCAGGATAGCCAGGTTAATAAGGTGTTGGATTCGCATCCCTTGGGCAGCGAGTTCGAACCTGCCAACCAAAGAGTCTTCTTGTATGTGTGATGGTTAGCGGATGTTAAATCTGTCGGGGCCACAAAGTCCTTCATGACGAGAGTTATAACACATTGAGTACTGGTTCATAGGTGATCGTTCTCTTTCCAGAAATAAATTACGATCTGTGGAGGAATGAAGGAAACCCTTCCCATAAAAATGGTTTGTGATGTGTGTGTGTAGCTAGGTAGTACTGTTGGCACTTCTGAAAAACAAGAGACGCCATTCGGCTTAAATCGTTGGCAGGTCTATCAGAGGGCTTTTAAGTGCCATAAGTAATAAATAATATAGGGTACGGCAGAAAAATCCAGACAACCAGGTTTTTATATAACTTGATTATAAATAGATAAATTAACAAAAAATAACGAATAATGGTAGACTTTTGTTAATAAATAAACCTATTTAGTTACAAAGTGGTCACATCTTAGAACAATACAGATGCGCAAACGCTTATTGAAATTTTGGTGCTTGCTATGGGTCGCTAGTCTTCTGCCTTCAATCCATACCATTCCCACCAAAGCCATTGCTTTAGAGATTGCAAACTTTTATGCCATTTAGTGCAAACCCTAGACTACAAAAGGGACCATACATTGTAATCATGGGATTGAGATTCGGCTAGTATTGTGTCTACTTTCCAAATGATATCACTTTCGAAAAATGCACCTTGCATCGCTCTTGCGTCTTTTTGGGCTTGTAAACTGATACGAAATCTTATTGAAACTCCCATTTTATATTGCCAAAGTGCTTTTTGCGCCAAGAAAATGAGCAGCTTCTATAATGCGTCGCTAATACATTTTTTTGATTTATTTTAACTCTCTCGTCCACAAAAATCAGAGGTATGTATTTACAGCTGGCGCAAATCCCTCTTGAGATCATGACCAACCTTGGATTTTTGTGATGTTCAACAATTGTAGAAACGGCTTTACGGACTAGATCTTCCAGTTCTATATTGTATATTCAGATAAGTCAGGCGTTTGGTGCAGTATGGTCAAATATGGCCTCTGCGCCATTAAAACAAACCAAACCAAACCTACACTTCTAGAAGTTACGAGCTTCCGAACGTTAAAGAGCTTCTTATCAGTGAAAAGGAATCTTTCTCAGTGGCGACTTGCGACCTATTTCAAAAGTTTTTAACGTCTTTGGAGCCGCACGATTTCGTTTTCTTCAGTGAGAATCTGAAATTTTTTGGAATTTGTAAGCTCATGTTTTTTAACATTTGTAGCAGTGGTCGGTCAGTTATTCCCAGTTCACCAACAATTTTTTTCATGGAAAATATGGTATTTTATTGAACTCACACATTGATAACCACGTTGCTAGGGAAAGTATTCTCCATACATTTGCTTTCACTTCCTGAAGTTTAACCATCTTTATCAAGTTCATTGAAACAATAGATTGCATCAAACACTGTTTGCTGATACACCTTAAGTAAGCGATTTAGATTTTTTTTTGTTGACAACTGGAGGATCTGAAGTATAAATATCTCGAAAATAATGAAATCTTTATTTTTGTTATCATGTCAGAAAATGGTGTTATTTTGGGAATGAGCGTCAACAAAAATCTGTAAGCGAAAAATTGAAATTTTTTTAACTGTACGAGCTTCTTAAAAAATTCAGCTTTTAATAATGCGTTGCCATTGCTTTTACAAAAGCCCTGATTATAAAAATTAGTTAATGACTACAGCCAATAAACCCTAGAAAAATGTCGTTTTGAGCAGTGATGATACTTTTTTAAAAAATAAATACGAGACAAAGTTTTTTGGGTCGTTTGCCATACTTAAGTGACTCATTAAATGGAACGATTAAAATGAAATATATATATACAATTTAACTTGCACGAGCACGTGGTGCTCAGCCGTTCAAGAAATGATATTCTGACATGATGCATTGAAATAGCAGCATGGCAGATTTCATTTCAATCGTTATTGTTCTTCCACTCAAGTTCAAACACCTTTTTTAAAACTTGTAGTGGATTACACTTGATGTTAATAAAGATTTTTCAAATATAAATTCTTTAAAAATAGAATTAAGCTAGATTATAATATTTTATAAGTGAACAGTTTCGTTTCGAACAACGGAAATTCTACTGCTTTTTTTCAATTCCTAGTATTAATTGATAATTAGGTATTGACTAACATTTTTTATACACCTGTTTTCAATTGTTTGTATAAAACAAGCCTAAAATACAAATTTGATTTATGATATCATTAACGCATTCAAGGTATTTGTCAGAAAGGAAAAACATGACATGTTCAGTAAAATTGTTAAATGACTATAAAAAATTAGTATTTCATACCTATTTTTCTCAAATGTCATGACAATTTTATTAGATAATATGCGAGAAAGTTTTGGGGTGACCATGTTCAACAGTTTTTATTAATGTGTTCTTGTTTGTCGATTATGATTTTTTTCCTTCATATACTTCGGATTATTTAAAACAAAAAGTTGCACGATTGCGAATAAAAATCATTGCACTAAATTTGAAGACGAAATTTAGAGTATTTACAAAATTTTGTTGTCCTCTAAATTTTTCAAAGCCAAATTTTAAAACTCTTGTCTGAAATTCTACGGTGCGCTGAAGTGTCCATATTATTATGCTCCGTGCTTTTAATTGCTTTTAATATTCTACCATCTCAGGCGTAATCGGATAGTTAAACGAACTAATTTAGAACTTCTTCCTCCTTTAGCGAGTGCATAATTTATTTTATGAAAGAAACTTTCTGCGGACACTTTTCGGTAACCATGGTAACATTTGCAAGTTTTCGGAACAAGTTTAGTAATCTTATCCATTATTTTTACAGACTTAAAGAGCGCTTTCGAGCTTGGCAACATTTTTTATTTTCTTTATTTAAAATTGGTTTGGTAAATGTTAAGTATATTGTGAGCAATCATTAGCTAAAAATTCGTATATTTTTAGTAAATATATGGTAATATAGCCTGATCATATGTTATATGTTATTGTCATTAATGTATAAACAGCGCT
This sequence comes from Argiope argentata, assembly GCA_026289955.1. Classification (NCBI taxonomy): domain Eukaryota; kingdom Metazoa; phylum Arthropoda; class Arachnida; order Araneae; family Araneidae; genus Argiope; species Argiope argentata. The sequence continues at coordinate 872,295 of JAOUZG010023451.1, read as the reverse complement.
TGTGATTATTAATTAAAAAAGTCCTTTTATGAAAACTAATACTTTTGACTTTTTGTATTAAATAGATTAAAAAAACATCAATATATTTTTTAAAAAAATATATGCGTTGAATTGAGAATAGTAAAAATAAGAAATTGAAATATATGTTTTTTTTTAATCTTTTCTTTGGCCAAAAAAGCGATAGAAAGCAAAAAAATCTAGTTTAAAAGTTTATCAAACTTTTTGCTCAAAATTTGGTGGTATATTTAAAAAAGAATATATAGAATTTAGTTCTTTTATTCCTTAATCAAATATGTAAATATTGGAGTTTGATTGATAAATGACATTAAATTTTAAATTTCTTACATTCAAAAACTTTAAAGTGATTAAAAAATTGTAATAAGGATACTACTTATTCTTTAGTCTATAAATAATAGCATATAATAATAAATCATTATACCAAATTTTAAAAAAATTGCATTATACTTTAATTTATGATATCTCGAAAGAAAATTTTATTAAAGCTTAGAATTTAAGAAAATAGCAATTAAGATTGTAAAAAGTATTAAAACGTGTATCATAAAAATATAAAAAATGCATATCATTTTTTAAATAAATAAAGAAGAAACAAAACCCAAAGAATTTGTAAATAAAACATTTCAGAAATTAGGAATATTGAATAAAACAATATTCGATGCTTTCTTTATAGTTGACTTTACAGCCACTAGTATTAAATAAATGTTAAAAACTTTAATTCATTTGCTACAGGATATTTAATTACATCACTGTTATCAAAATTTCTTAAGTTAAATCTTGCAAATTAATATTTTGATGTCAAGAATTTGTTCTTGACATAAAATTTTGTCAAATTTTGTTTGATTTGTCAAGATTTTGTTCTTGACATATTGTTTGAAAAAAAAAAAAAACAATACAGATAAAATAAACCCTGATTACAGACTTAAATATTTCTTTATATCTTTAACGACGTAAACGTGACAGATCAAAATATTATCTATAATAATTTGTTACGTAAATGCTGCTTTTTACGTGCATTTTCAAATAAAAATGAGTTCTGAAAATTATTACGATTTTAATAATATTTAAAAACAACTGTCCATCAATGAAAGCAACAGCTTATTAACAACTAATTTTATCCGATTAAACTTATTTTATCATATTATAATAACAACAACTCTTTTTATTGCTTCACGCTTGTTGTATTAGAATAAGCCTTATAAAATTTGTGGCAAATATATTTTTTTAAATTTTTTTAGTAATAAATAGTACAAATTTGGCTTAAAAGTAGTGAAAATTAAAAAAGAGAATCAATTATAAATAATTTTGGCGTGTAAGGTTTAAGTATAATAGAATAAACTCTTAAGAAGAATGCAACAGTTCTCACCCATAAGAATTCCATTTTGCTTATATTTATCTTGAAGGTGATAAATGATGATAATATTCAAATCTGACTTCTTGAAATTTTCCCATGAGCACTTGCGTGTCAGCTTCCTTTCTTCTATATGAAGTATACAAAGCAAAAATAATGGTGAGGAGAAAATGTAAGAAAGTCTGTTCGACAAAAAACTTCACCTCGCATTTTTGATAAATCTCTATATTTTAAAAGCTTACCCCATACTTTCATATATTTAAATGGAAAAAATTTGAAATTATATCTATCTTTTAAAATGCCGATTTGTTTGCATGTATAATAAACTAGTTTTTACCCGCGACTAAGTACACGTGGTATTTTTGATATGTATGTGTGAAAACTGAAGGTCTGACCCCAATTGGGGCAACGTAAATGCTATAATTCTCTACGCCAGTTGGGATAGTGCAATACACATTAGAATTTTTTAATTTTTTTTAATTCTATTTTATTTTAATTCAAAAATACTTCAAAGTGAATTCGAAAAATCGATTCATTCCCAATGTTTAATGTTGAATGCATCAAACATTAGGAAAATAAACATAATCGTTTGAAGTAATCGATCAAAATATCTTAAACCTAACCTCATTGGTATGGGGAGGGGAATAAACTGAAATCTTTCTCATTTGGCGGTGGGAAAATGAAAATTTTTGAAGGGAAAGTTAGATTTTAATTAATAAATTAATTAAAACTCAATTAACCGGAATAAATAGCAGTCTAAGTCCTATTGTAGACTATTATCTATCTCTGCGCTAAATTTCATCCAATTTCGTTCAGCCGTTTTGACGTGATTGGCTAACATCATCCATCGATCCATCCAAACTTTCACATTTATAATAGTAGTATAGATAAAATAGCAAAAATTATATATTTGAAATTTTTCTACATTGTCCTTGTCACGTGCTTTGATAAAATTGATGGCACTTTTCTAAAAAAACACAAGTTTATCATATTTAATGTCTTAAATTATCGATAATTATTTACATATATACAATCTGATTTCGATTTAAATCTAAACTCACTTCTCGGAATTCCTAACAACACACACTTTTACCAGTATCAGCCACACACTCCCGAGCAACTGTTCCACTCTCTTCATTTCATTTGCATTTTCACAAAGGCCAGAATGAAAGATAAATATATAATTTGTTGCTGTAAAATTTCTTAGGCTTATTTTGCAGGGACAAATTATAACTTTAATGTAATAACAATTAAAATGAAGAAATAATAAATTTTTAATTTTTAAAATATATTTCAATGATAATTTTTGTTAATAGCTAAGCTTTAATAATAAAGATTAAAAAGAAATCTGCTAAGCATATTTCAATGCATCATATCAGAACATCATTTCTTGAACGGCCAAGCACCACGTGCTCGTGCGAGTTGAATTCTATTTTTATTCATTTCAATTTTTTCACTGAATGAGTCACTTTAGTACTGCAAACGATCCAAAAAACTTTGTTTCGCTTTCATTGTTTAAAAAAATATCCCATTTTCTGCTTATTTCATTTCATATATCGCGTGGTCAAAATGATATTTTTCTAGGTTTTATTCGCTGTAGTCATTAACTTATTTTTAAATCAGAATTTTTTTAAATGCAAATGCAACACGTTATTCACAGCTGATGTTTTGAGATGCTCGTGCGGATAATATTTTTTTTTTATTTTTTGCCTACGGAGTATTGTTGACACCAAAAAAAAAAACATCATTCCAAAAACCTCATGTTCTGACATGATAATAAGCTTTAGTTTAATGATAAGTTTTCGAGATAACAATCGTGGAGTTTAGGAGTATATATCTCCCTAATAACGTTGTTATCAGTGGATTTTCGGGTCATGAAGGATCAATATTATTGGATGAAAGTCGGACCCTTCACAGAAAAAATCCCTTGTTTGAATCCCTGCTAAGGGTGACCCTTGAAAAAGTCTTCAGGCCGGATTCATAATTTCTTTTTTTATTGTTTATTTTTATTATTTTTGCTTTTATTGACTTAATGTTTTTACTATTATGGTTATATATATATATATATATATATATAATATGCAACATAAGTATTATTCAAGGTAGTCAACACACACACACTTACACAAATCCTTATTATTAGTATAGAGGAAAAAATGCACACCATTTTGTAAGAAAGTATGAAAAATGGAGAGAAATACATTCTTTTAAGTCAATTCTTGGATTTCGCTATTTACAGTACTACTCTACTCGTAGAAACACAATGAAGTCATCTATCACAGTGCCAAGTCCCGTAATTAATAGATCGCCAAACAATCCAAGAGTGAAGAAAAAATCGCAGGTCGCAGTTAAAAGGAGCAAGGTTAACGCAGTGAGCCTCATCTACGCCAGAGAGAATCTTCTGGAAAACGACGTGTTTGAGTTCCCCCATTCATGTAATAAGTAGACGTTTGATGAAAACGAGGCTCGCTGCTGATATTTGTATTCCGCGTCGTCCAGTTCCATGGCCAAACAGATAATTCCAGTGCAAGACGTGATTCGCATGGAGGATCACCAAATAAATATTTGCCGGATTCTCGCCGGATTTAGATCCGGTTTTTTTTTTTTTTTTTTGGAAGGCATTAAGAAAGTCCATTCGAAGTCCTTCTTTCTAGAAAATGAAGCTGGATAAGAACTGGTGTTTAAAAAAAGATATATCTTCCCGATGATAATCCTATATTTTAAACGTCAAAACACATTTATTCTAGAAAAGTGTTCATACAGGGTGTTTCAAAAGAGTGGAGAAAGCGATTATTTTCATAACTTTTATAATTAGATATATATTTTCAAATGTGAATTTCTATTAAATAAGTTGCTCAAATTCATAAAGACTCTCTGTTGATTTTTGATTATAAAAGGTTATTAAAATTATAATTTTGCCTGCTCCCTATGGTAAAAAGCTGTCAACTGATGATGTATTTTATTACGTTAATCTATATCTATATCGATTACATCCTTTTTATATCTGAGAAATTAGAACGGTGGTGTATTGGTGTATTAAAAGGGAAATTTATTAACTTACTCCGTTTTTCCATTCCTCAGACTAGTGCCTGACCAAGTCTTTCGTCTTTAGGGATAATACAAAAATCGAGATAGATTATTAAAAGGTTGACATCATAATGGGTTTGCATACTTATGCATTTATTAATTTTCATTGAATTTTGAAAAATGGTCGGACAACGTATAAAGTGAAATGAATAATGGACACCATTGAGGTCTACACAGAGATGCATTTTTTTAATTCTTGAATTCAACGCGAAATATTTTATGCGTCTAGAAACATGCTACACATAGAAAAAACATTGGAAACTTTAAAAATAAAAATCTACGGGTGTCAATTCAAGTGATATAGGAAGACATTTAATAGATCTTTTTCAGTCAATCCACCTATTAAATCATAAAATACCCTTCAACCCGCCCGAAGCCGCACGGTTTTAAACCAGGAGGGCTGAATGACAGCATCACTGCAACAGCAATCCCGACCGGAACTATGGTAGAGTCCTAACATCCATCGCCGGCCACGGTACAACCCTTCCCTTAGGAAGTACTTCCCGTCATCATGGGTGAAGTAAGACCATCCTCTATTGGTGTACCTTCCAGTGTGGTGAGATCCAACCACTATGCCGGAAGCATCTCATCCTCATTTCAAGGTGCCACCCGGGGTATCAATCCACCTATTAAGGAATTCAGTTCCAACTATCATTTGACGTATGAGGGAAGGAGTAGATAATAGAGATACTATTAAAGGCAAAGGATTCATACATAATGTGATACAAAACTAAATAAATGGGTCACATTTCAACATACTATTGAAGAAATTAGGACACCATAGAACTATTAATGTTTTACTGGAAACTTTAATTTGTAGCCAGAGTTTGATAAACTGTGTATTAAAATCTTCATTCACCTCAAGATTTACTCTAATTCTGGGAATACTTCATGTTAAATTCAACAACAACAAAGAAAGTGCTGAAGAATGAAGGACACGGTGTCAATTGAGATTTCGCCGCATCAATTGAAAAAAGAGCATGAGTTTCTAATTTACATCCAGAGTTGTATTGCATTGTGACTTAGAGCCCAAAGACGGTTATCTGATAGTAATTTAAACCGAGTGAGCATCTCTAGTCTCTTTCAGTAGCCTCAACTAAGGCCAAAAGTACAACTTAGCTACTGCGTGCGTCACTTTCGCTTGCACAGTCCTTTTCTACAAGGGAGCACATTCACGAATCTCACAGATATAACACAGAAGAACAACTATGCCCGAACTGGGACTCGAACCCGGGACCCCCAGATCACGGAGAAGAAGCGAAACCTCTGTGAACCTCTACCAAAGATTGAAAGCTATACATTAAATTCTGAATTGATCTTAAAATTCAGTCTAAATGTTGGATAGCTGTATTTAAATCTATGGTGGTCCAAAAATGAAATCGTTTCAAAGTGCTTCTTAGAAATTATTATAGCCATTTTAAAAATGATATGGTATAGCTTCAAAGCCTCAAGCCAAAATAATCTCCACTAACCCTTTATCGCCAACGGAAATAATCCATTGTCAAGGATTATATGGCTGAAGGGCATGGAGTCGCAATTGAAGGACGTGAAGTCACAATTGGAGGGCATGGAGTCACAATTGGAGAACATGGAGTCATATTTGGAGGACATGAAATCATAATTGGAGGACATGGAGTCCTAATTGAAGAACATGAAATCACAATTGGAAGACATGGAGTCACTATTGGAAGACATGAAATCACAATATGAGGGCATGGATTCATAATTAGAGGACGTGAAATCGCAATTGGAGGACATGGATTCATAATTAGAGGACATGAAATCGCAATTGGAGGACATGGAGTCATAATTGGAAGACATGGAGTCACAATTGAAGGGCATGTGGTCACAATCGGAGGAAATGTAATCGCTATTGGAAGGCATAGAGTTATTATTGGAGTACATGGAGTCTCTATTGGACGGTATAGAATGACAATTGGAGGACATGGTGTCCCTTAAAGAGTAGATAATACATATATTAAGGTTTATGATGTAAACATTGACGTCCTGTAAACATACATCATTAAAAAATTACTTATCTTTGATGAGTTACACATATAGATTTCAAGTTTAACAATATTTTATTATCGCACACTTGAGCTCCGAGTTAAACTTAACTGGAAAATTCCAGTAAGCCACGAGCTCCAATTTCTATTCTAATCCCCACAAAAGTTTTAATCTGACTTAATGCCTTCGTTAAGGGCCCGTTTATTATTCACGACCCCATGCCGGCGGCAGGCCTCATCCTCAAATGGACTGAATGAATGAAATTTGCATCGATTCCCGGTGAACTTATTTCTGCTTTTAACGAGTATTTACGGCGGAGAAGGGCCGCCGTCATTTGCTTGACAAACTGCAAATCGAAATCCCCGAGCAAATCGCCCTTCCCGTGCCAAAGAGCAAGGGCGCGATGCCGTAATCGATTTCCACTGGCAAAACTCTGCCCTTGCCTTAAACATCCCTTCCGGTCGGCCGGTCCACCCCTCTCCTGGCATCGATTCGGAGGTGAATACGAGGTTCATCTGTGAAGTGACGAGTCCTCTTTAAACAGGGGGCGAAATGGGGAGGTTGTCAAGTTTTGGGTACGATGCTCTGACCACGAAGTGATACAGAATCATCAATTCTGTTTCATTCTCTTCATTAAATCTTAGAAGACGACGTTAGTGAAGTATAATTTTATTCTTCACAAAGTAGATGTAACAAATATAATGAATTTTAGAATAACAACAAAAATGGGTGATGCCACCCAAGCAGAAGGAAATTATGTTAAATGGTTTGTTTGCTTGCTTGTCGCAACATCCTCCCCACTCTGGTCAATCTCCAGAGGTATGTCCAGCTGGATAGGGCGGGTAATCTCCTTTCCTTTGGCACGAAGGTTGCAGATACGAATTCTTCCGTCCCACCATCCTCCCCACCAAGCTGCTCGTGGTACAATAAACTTTCACTTTATGCCATTGTGAGCATAGAGACCTAAAGGATCATACAACTGTGATACAATTTTAGAAAGTAAACGTTGTGTTTCAGGCACAACAAACTGATAAACATTTCCGCTTATGCCTGTATGAAACAAATTTTCCTTGGTATTCCAGCTAATAATTCTTAAAGTTTGAGTATTTCTTTTAAAAGTGGCATCCTCTAGATCTTTTTTTTTTGCCGCAACACTCTTCATCTTATTGTACAAGGGGGGTATTGTATGCTATTCTAGACAAACGATGTACAAATAGTTCAGTCTTTTAAATACATAATTTGATCCTTAGTGAAAGAACACTGGCCAATCAGGGTGGATACGAATAATTAAAATGAAAAAGATGATTCTTAGGAGAACTAAGTGTCTTCTAAAGGGTGTCCCAAAATTAACGCATAATTTGAATTGACCACCATTTATGCGGTAAAGTATTGGCAACCTTTTAAAAAGACCATTTAGCAGCTCATACTTCTGAGTTAGTGAAAATGGAACACGACAAAACAACGTGCTAATGTAATATTTGAATTAAATAAAAAACACAATTTTTTTCTTTTACCCTCTATGGGCCGAAATTTTGTTTTTAAATCCAAAATAATTGTGAGAACGAAAAATCAGAAATTATAAACCTATATATGCAAATGAAAACAAATGTTTGTGTTTATACAACTTTATTGCGTCATAATCATTATGGGACTTTCAAGTCACATCGGCCTCTAAAATTTGCATTTCTGTATATAATAGCTCATATGTGAAAGTCCATATAACAATTTGCATTGGGTGTAAGGCATAAATGTACGTGCATCCATAAACATAGTTTGGTAATCACTGACAAAAGCGCAAATAATTTCAATTGGATCAAATGGTTTCGCGCAGTTTTACTGCCAGCAGTTTGCACAGTGTTTTGCTATTTCGGGTTGATGAGCCTAGCAATGATCATGAATACTAGTAATGGTTGTGTTTGCAACGTCATAGAGTTAAGATTTATGCGCCATCTCATGAAAAAAGCTGTAATTATTTTGTAAAATGTCGATAAATTAAAATGTGGCCTGAAAGTTACACGGGCCCATAGAGGGGTTAAAGTTATATTTTTACTAAGTCGTAAAGTACACAAGATAGGATTATGTATGGAATAACACATAAATGCAAATAGCCATCACGACCTTACTGCCATATACATTCTTTTGTCGAAATTTTTCATAATACTTTTGCATAGATGTGGCTGAATTTCGTTGATGTGGCATTGAATTTCCTTCTTCGATGCACGCGTGCTTATGGGTGTGTTGGTATCGGCCATTGGCTTCAAATAACTCTAAAAGAGAAAACCAATGATGTTAAATCACGCGATATATGAGGCCAACTCTTAACTTTTCGAACTATTGTTCAACAATGAAAATGTGTTATTCTATCGTGTAGTGCTCCATTTTTTCTAACTCTAATCAATCAGCTGCCGAAGGGTTTTTTTAAATTGGATTGCCAATACATTACAGTACGAATGGTGGTAAATTCAAATCTTGCGTTAACTTTGGGACACCCTTTAAAATGGTAACGTTTCATGTACGTCATCGATGGTTCTTCATCTGTTGAGAATTGGGGGAGGAGGCGTGTTCTGATATCATGAACACTTGGAGTATTGCCGTCTAGTGGAACAAAATTTCTATTTCACGTATGTAAACAGAACCGATAAAATTTCAAATAACATAAATAATTTCACGTGTTTGGACACAAATGTAACGTCCCTGCAAGTTGAATAATGGCTGTATGAAACGAAATGATAAATAGTTTTTTTTTTTTCAGTTTTGTTAAGACATGAAGTTATTTATAAAATAAAAAAAAGTAATTTCTATGATGCATAAAAGCATGGAAATGTATGTTTTAACAACAAATCAATTTAGTTCAGTTGTAATTACTCACCTCTTTAAATCAACAACAGGAATATGTTAGGAAGGATTTCAAGACTCTGAACCATGGTCATATCAAGAAGCAATAATCAGGGTTAATACCTCCATTTTTTAAAAAAATTCTACATCAATTCAATGTGTATAGAGATATGCAACTCTGAGACGGTTAGCAAACACCAGGCATTCTTACATGGCTGTCATGCTGTGTTTTCAATTACAAACAATATAATAAAGAGTGACCAAATAATTGGCATTTCTGTTTTTGCTTTCTGAAATCTAGGTATGACTTTTCTATTAATTTTATCATCAACATTTCACAGAAAAAAAAGCTAGTTGTTGATATTTCTAATAGAATTGCCAAGGGCAAACTTGCTGAAGCAACCAGGGATTTTAAGCCGAGGGTGCACCTCTGGTTTTATTTACATCCAACTAGGGAAAAAAGTAGATTTTAGCTACTCATGCCCCACATTCGTTTGCACAGCTTCTTTTTACAGGGGGGAGGGGTAGATTCACACATATGAAGATAAAACAGATAAAGAACAACCATGCCTAAACTCCTGTGACAGGGCGTCGATAAATAACACTTGTTATTCAAGCTATTACGTTAAACTGTCATAAAAAAGTATTTTAAATAATTTTTCTCCTTCAGTTTTTATTTCCTGAAAAATGAAATAAATGCATTTTTTCAATTTATTGTAACCTGAGCACTTCACAGAAAATTCAACAAAATTTGTAATCCTACCATCCCATTTAGCTATCCTCCCATAAAAATAACTTTTAATAATATTTTGTCTTTCTAATTTTTATTTTATGAATCCTAGATCTAGCTTTCCCATTTATCATAACATCACCTATTCACCACAAATTATTATCCAATCCATTACATTTAACAACCATAAAAAATGATTTTAAATCATTTTTTGTCTTTCCTGGTTTTGCTTTACGAATCAATTAAACTTTAAATCAAAACTGTCGGGAGGAAAAAAAAGCAAAACAAATAACCTCGATTTGCAAACGACAAAATATTTTCATTTTGGATTCCATTAAATTTCTATATAAATCAGCGCCCTCTAGAGAGAATAAATGTGGCAGAAAACTCTTTTTCACTCAAAGAGAGAAAAACTTTTTCCCTTCCAACAGGATCAGTTTATCGAAGCCAGAGAAACAGCAGCAGTTTTCCATCGCATGGAAAAATTTAATGCTCCCAATTCATCAAAGGGAATAAAAATGCGCGTAAGAAGAAGAGCTCTTGGAAGTTTTCCATTTTGTTGGAAATATTTCTCTCAGTTTTCATTAATATGCTCCTCTCCTACGACCGCAGGAGATAAAGTTTTTACTGGAGAAGCGAAGATTTTTCCTTTTTTTCTCCAACGGAAATGATGTTGAGGTTGATAAAAGGAACCCTGAGCATTCAATTAATTGAGATTTCTCCTCGTCGTCGCATTAAATCAAAACCTCGTTTCTGTAAGTTCGGGTTGGGATTTTTCTTTTCTTGTTGCTGATTGTTAAGGAGTCCAGGGGACGTAGAATTTGCATTTCTGTTAAGATTTTCAGTTGTAATCTTAATGAAAATTTTGTAAATCTCACAGGATTGGATTGGATGATGAGGTTTAGTGGCGCAAGAACCATACCTGACCATACAGACCAAGACATATGGTTAAAATATAAAAAAACTTGTGTGAAATTAGAAACTAATTCATAAAATTATACTGCAATGTCTATTAACATTATAAACAAGATGAATAAACAAGATGTAAAACATGGCAATAAAAGGAAATAATAAATAAGGTAACAAAAACCAACTGCTTTTAAAAACTTAAAAAGATATTTATGGAGACATTCCCTTACAAACATTTGCATGTCCGCTATTCTGCCACAAGCCCGCTGTTGAAGAATGGAAAAAATCTTAAACCATTGTAATTAAAATCATGGCACTACAAAAAGTGAACAGTTAAAATGGTTTGTTATTTCTAGCAAAATGGTGGTTGATCGCTGAATAAAAAATGTTAATGTGTAATACGTGTGTGGTCAATGCGGAGTATATATAGAATTTAACTTCTAATTCTCGTATTTGGTAAACAATGGCAAAATGAAATAATAGTATTATAGAATAAAGTTTGTTAATAATTTTATTGTTCCATGATTTTTACAGAGTGAGTAAAACTGACTTTGGATTGCATTTTTCGATAAAATTTTGTTAAGCTCGTTTCACAATAGGGACTTTTTTACTTTCAATATATTACGGCTAACTTTCATGACGAAAACGTGCGTCATGCTCATTGTCATAAGGCTACGTATATCACGAAATTTCATTAAATTCTAATTTCAATTGTAATTAATTTCCAAAGTTTTGTCTTATTTTAACCATAGTATCTTCATTCTAAAATGTTTTCTTATTTCCTGAACATTCCACGTTTTCTATTTAATAAATCAAATGAATCTCTAAAATATATTGCTTCATCGGTTCCATGTGTCGTGTGAAGGGATAGAGATTAATGATGTAAACAGATTCTTTTAGATTTCTACATATCTCTTATCCAGGTCTACACTAAGTCAACACGTATGAGAATTCAAGTCAAAAATCTACACGAGTCAGATTTAGGAGAATATCATGATATATAAGATCAGTTAAAATGACTTCGTTCCTTTTTTTACGCCTTTTTCACCATTATCTGCTGTTGTTCTGCTCTTTTTGTTACAATTAATTTTTATTTATTGAAAACTTTGCTCCTCTTGCACAATTTTGCATGCACGATTTTGCGATAGCTAAAAAACAGCGGCGCTTAAAAATGTAATAGATATTTAGTATTTAAACCCAAAATAAGAGAGTAAAAAAGATTAGATTAGATGAAGATTAGATATTAGATTTTATTTACAATCACAAATGGTTCTTTAATATGAAAATTGTTTTGAAATTTCCTAGTGAAAAAAGAATATTTAAAAATTGAGGATTTCTCTTTATGATAAATTGGAAATTAAACTCATTTTTTTATGTATTTCATATTACAGGCTTCAAATAAATATTTAAATAGTCACTTACAATAGTTATGTGTAACTCGAATATTTCTAGAAACTCTCATTTTATTATATATCTTATAAAAAATATTCATTGAATATTATTTTCAACAAAAAGAAAGAATATCTTTCTGCATTTTTTAAAAATATTTTGGGGCAGTTTATATTTCTTCAAGAAAATATATGCCGTCAAATATTTTTGATTATCTTACTTTAATTTAAAAAGAAATTTGCAGACAATAGATGGAATTTTTTATTATTATTAATCATATAAATAATATTTTGTTTTGAAAAAAAGTTATTTAAAAATCATTTGTTGACGGAAATATTGGGATCCCATCATGTGTTAATATTCAATGTATATTTTTTACTTTTAAAAATATTACAGTTATATATTTTTTACTTTAAAAAATATGAAAATTTCAGCCACTTAATAAATCAACAAAAATCAAATAAATTATTTTTAACATTCATTACAGTTTTAGTCTTCTAAAATTATAGTAATTCTCAATGCATAGAGTTAAACTACGAATTTGTTTAACACTCTACAAATATGTTTTAAATTTCGTAATATTCTTCGAAAATTGAGATTCCAAAACCAACTGATTCGATGGCATATGACAAAATATCGGAATCTAGTCATCCACTGAAGAAAAAACTTTTAATTAAAAAAACAATTGCATTCTCCAAAAAATTGACGAGTTAAAAAAAATAAGCAATATTTAAAAAAAATATTTCAATTCTTAGTTAGGTCAACAAAGAAAATTTTTATTTTAGTCAATTTTATTAAATAATTACAATTAATATAAATAATTAATCAAAAAATTATACCTGGCCGAAACACAATCTAGTTTGTATCCGTTGAAAATAAATCAGAACGCAAATCAATTGAGGATTCAACTCCAATTGAGGCAACGCAAATGCTTGAATTTTCTACGCCAGTTGGGATTAAAGCAATACAGATTAGAATTTTTTAATTTTCTTTGTCCTATATTATTTTAATTCGAAAATATTTCAAGATGAATCCTAAGATTCTATGAATTATGAAATGTTTAGTTTTAAATGCATCAAACATTAAAAAATAAACAGAATCGTTAGAAATAATCGGCCGAAAGCATGTTAAGCCTGACCTCATTAGCAAGTCTTACTTATTACTTATTTTTTGATGGGAGAACGAAGACTTTTAGCTAGAAAGTTAGTTTTTAATTAATTAATAAAATTATTAATTAATATTTGAAAAATTGTATTAACATCAAATGTCTTTCACTACAAGTTTTAAAATTTTGCTTGGTCTTGAGTGGATGAATATATATATATATATATATATATATATATATATATATATATATATATAGTGAGAATTTGAAGCAATAGTAGGAATTAATAAAAACTTTCAACACTTTTAAAATAAAAATATACTTTCATAGCATCTTGTAAAATTTGGATCATACAGCTTACTTTATCTGGAGTGAATTTTTTTACGCCAGTTGGAGTAACGCAATACAGATTAGAAAATTTTTATTTTCTTTTTCCTGTATTAATTTAATTCGAAAGTACTTCAAAATGAATCCGAAGAAGTGATTAATTAGCAACGATTTGGTTTTAAATGCATCAAAGTTAAGGAAATAAACAGAATCGTTTGAAAATATTGGCCGAAATTATGTTAAGCCTAACGTCATTAGCATTGGGGTAAAACAAATTGAAAAGTCTTAGTTATTTGGCTGTGGTGAAATTAAAATGTTTTGGTGAGAAAATTAGTTTTTAAATAGTTAATAAAAAATTAATGAAATAATATTTGAAAAAACTGTATTAACATCAAATGTCATCCACTACAAGTTTTATAAAATTTACTTGTACTTGAGTGGATGAATAAAAAGTATATTATTAACAATTCAAAATTCGAACGATATATATATAGTAAGAGCGTTAACTAATAGTAGCAATTGAAAAAATAACTCTTCATTGCTTTCAACACTTTTAAAATAAGGCATTTTCATAACATATTGTAAAATTTGTATCATACAACTTTATCTTGAGTGGATCAACTCACTTGAACTCGAGTGGATGAATAAAAAGTATTTTCTTAACGATTGAAAATTTGAACAATAAATATAGAAAGAGTGAGAGCGTGAACTAATAGTAGGAACTGACAAAAACAACTCTTCATTGCTTTCAACACTTTTAAAATAAAAACACATTTTCATAACATCTTGTAAAATTTGGATCATACAAAAACAAATACAAGTCCTTCTTTCTGTATTCATATTCGTTTTCGTCTCATTTTGCTGTCGGATGGACAACCCAAATAATTGGTTTCTTGGAAAAGAAGCCCAAATCAAAGGCATCGACATCCCCTATCTTGCATCCAAATTCCAAACAAACAAATCAACAAGCCTCGAGCTTCAACTCAGATTTTGCGAGCGCAAATTATTTACATTTGAAATTCAAATTGGATTGTCACTACATCAGAGGGAATCAGGACGATGTAGTTAGTTCTCTTTTCTCTTGACTATCTTGTTTAACTAGAAGAGGAAATGAAATTGAGTTAAATATGTCTCGATGCAAAATTTATATTAAAACAGTAAAAATAATAATAATAAAAGTATTTGAAGTCGGAATGAAGTGCTGAAAGAAAATAAAAAATAGATGTGTACAGAAAATAAACTTGTCTTGTGTTTATGCGATGCATGTTTTCTGTAAGAGAAACATTCCCTTTAATCAGAACTTTAGGTAAAGTTTTTTTTTTTTTTATGTTCTTTGAACTTGGCACAAATGTTGACTTGATTGATACAATCAATATTGAGTTGCATTGAATTCTAATATTCAAGCGAAAGAATTAAAAAAACACTTTTATTTATGCACTTGCTTTTACCTACGACTTTATACACGAGGTAAAGCACACAACTAACATAAAAACAGTTTATTTACAGTGTGAAACCTGAAATAAAGCAAAACCTGCAAATCAAGTCCATATATCTTTAAAATCAAGTCAAGTATATTTTATTTATCGATCGAGATTGAGATAGCTACAGTAGTATTATACGCATAATTTTTAAACTTTTAATTAAAAGGAAAATACAGTTGTTAATTAACACACACTGAACGCTCTTGAATTTTCAACACCAGTTGGGGCAATGTAAATGTGTGAATTTTTTACGCCAGTTGGTGTAACGCGATACAGATAAGAAATTCTTAGTTTCTTTTATTATGTTTTATTTTAATTCAAAAGTACTTCAAAATTATTCGAAAAATCGATTAATTAACAAATGCATCAAACATTAAGAAAATATACAGAATTGTTTGAAATAATCCATCAAAAGCATATTAAATCTACCATCATTAGCGTGGAAAAACCCACACTGAATTGGCGGTGGGGAAATGAAGTTAGTTTTAATTAATAAAAGATTAAACATCTAATTAATTGGAATATATAGTAATCTATGTAATATTTTAGACTATAATCTATCCCTGTGCTAAATTTCATTCAATTTCGTTACTGTTCTAACGTGATTGACTAAAATCATCCATCCACCCAAACATTCTCATTTATATTAGTAGTTTAGATTATGGTATAAGTTTAAAATATAAAGCATTAATTGAACAAAAAATGCAGGTTTGTTTACACATATTAAGGAGCGGCTTAAAATAATAATAAAACTTTTACATGATCCAAAGAGAAGATTAAAAAAATAACATTTATTTAGCTTAGTAAACCGAAACATGTTTAAAAGAAAGGCTTCACCTAAAGAATTGTTATAAATAAAGGATTTTATAAGATATAAAAAGTAACCGTAGGTAATTTTAAAATCATAAAAATATAGACCCCACAAATATATAAAATTGCGCAATTTACTTTCAAATATGACTAAATGGCATGTATTAATTTAGAAAACATCGTTTGTTGCATCTAATAACTAGCTATAGTGGTCTCCCCAAAACTTTCTGGCATACTCTCTTATAAAAATGTTATCTGAGTAAACTATTTCGAATGAGGCGTACAATAGTTTATGAAATATCAACCTTTGGTGATAATTCGGCATTTTTACTGAATCTAACGTGTGATCGTTGGCGATTGTTCTGGCTATCAATTTCTTACATATGGTCATAAATATACAAAAATCAAATTTCGATTTCAAAAGTATTTTTCCCATCCGATTGAAATGGAAATTTGACAAAATATTAAATTTAAAATCAAAAAATCACACACCAAATTTGATATATTTAAGTCAATGTGTGTTTGAGTTACCGCGTTTACATATTTTTGGCTGTATATGGCATTAATTGAGAGACGGTTCATTCCATTTCGAATTTTGGCGCTTGAATTTGGTAGTCGTAGGCGTGTTTATAGTTATCGTACTAATTTATATACGAACAACTATCCGGACAGACTTCCTCTGAGAAAAATTTGCTCAAAATTTGGCAGAAACCTGAAAATTTGTTGTAATAAACATATACTAAATTTCGACCATCTATCGCAAAGTGATTTAAATTAATTTTATCAACTGGATAGATATTTTCCAAAAATTTATTATTCAAATTCACGGATATATAAAATGCAGAAATTCGTCAAAATAATCAAATTCGGGGGGGTGTCTATTTGAATACTTTTACTATACTTCGATATGAGATAGTAAAAAAATGAAATACTCAACTTAAAAAATATATATATTTAATTCGAATAAAATTTTCTGTTGGGAATCATCTAAAAAAAATCACATTGTGCGAAAATGTCCTGTTATAAAGCATTAAAGGACAACATTATTGCATTAAGAAATTTTAACATTAACTAAGGCATTTAATATTGCTAATGCCGCCAATTCAAGTAATAATTTCTTTGGGGAGAAGAATCGCCAAATTTAGATTCCTCCGCTAACTTGGATTGGCATTTGTACCTTAGCCATAAAGTAGGCAAGTTGCAACCATAGAAATGTGATTTATGTACCCATATTTCAGAGAAAACTCAACATATTCGTAATTAGAAAGCAATTGCCCACATTCGGAATGTTGTAGATTAAATATTTTAACAGAAAGATGGCAGTCATTTCTCTGTTTTGAAGTAAATGTCACTGTGGATTGCAAAATATGTTATTGTATCCTCCGAGGGGAAGGCTGTTTGATTATAGTTTATTCTGTATAATTTTATGAAAATCGTTTAAAGATTACTTTATATAAATTTTTGGTTGAGTCCAAAGGTTGGTCAGATTCGACTACCAGTTGATTTCTGAATTGGACAGTTTAAATCAACGGGACAATTAACCGAAAATATTAAAAACTAATAAACAATCATCATTAAATGTTCTTATAAATTAAAAACAGAAAAAATTAAAGCAAAAATAAAAGGAAACAAAATTAAAATCTGCTATCGCAAATTTCATGTTATCATGGGGAGAGCACTATTACTTTTGATTCATTGCTTGTCTTAATTAATTAAAGTCATTAACTGTTTAAGCCGATTGAAACAGTTAACGTCTATTATTATTAAACGATGGATTGTTTTCATCTCTAAATCCTTCGAGCTGCAAACTTTTTTTTGCAAACTCATAAAATTGAATAAAAAAGTTATATTATTCGTTTATTTCTTTGCTAGCTGTTTTGCGTTCATTCCCGTTTTCTTCTTGATGCTTAGTTGGGTGACAAATTCCTAGGGCCCGGCCCATTTTTGAACATACAGAAGAATTGAGTATACTCGTACCAAGTTGCAATTTTTTGCTGGCGATGTCGCCAAATGTGCCAACCTTCTTTCTCATTTTCTAGTACTCGAAAATACTACTGTCTCGAGAGCGATAAATGCCTAAATTTCTGCATGGATTTAAAAACCTGAAACGGAAATAACATCATGTCCTCGTCATTAAAAAAATTAACGGACACTGAATGTATCAAATGTTGGATGAGCTCTAAATTACGAGATCAGTTTTAAATAGGAGTCGTAAGATTCGAAAATGGGGTGTAAATATAAAAAATTAACCTTTAATTACATGATTATATAGATATATTCATTTAAAGAGGTAGGATTACAATATATTTTTATAATCTGCTCTATTTCCATTTTGTCTATATTGACATCCTGGCCTATGTCATCAAAAGAATGTTGCAAATTATGTTATTTTTAAGAAATTTTATTTATTGAAAAGTTACGAGTTAAATTATCGATATGTTGACTTTTGTATCACACTGTACATTTTAAAATAAAAAGGCCAGAATCCAAGAATTGGATGTAAGTTTCCTTTTCGATAATATCACTCTTTTTATGTTTAAAAATTGTTTTTAAAGTATATAATTCGTCCTGTGCTCTAATTTGTCTTTTTTTTATCCTTTCCAGGTAAGGAAATAAGAGATCTTAATTTCCCTGTATTTTTCAATATCTGATCATCTTTGTTTACCAACTGTTGACAATTATTTTCAAATGGTGTGGATATATCAACCCTTCAAATATTATCATCTGGATTACTCAGTTGAAAAGGTACATTGTGTTACTTTTGTAATAGAATTCTGTTACTTATTTTTTTAAAGTGTCTATTTCCATGAATGAAGCAGTGTTATTATTAGAAAATGTATGTAGCTTTGAGTATGAAGTAAATGGTTCTGTTTTTAAAAATATTAGTTTTTTTTAAATATTTATATTTAAATTCTGGTCGATGTTGTTTTGTTTTCTCTCTATATTTTTGATTTCCTGATTTTAAAAAAATAACAATAATTTATTTACAAGTACTTAGTTCATTCCTATTTTTTAACCAATAATAAATCACGCATAAGCATTGTTTTTGTACTAACTAAAAAGGAAATTTAAAATCGAATTTGTTTTATGGTCATAACTATAATATATGATATGAATATGATACGATATATTTGTTTTATACATTGTTGAAATGAGACCAGAATTAATTGAGCCCGGTCATATGTCATTTTAAGAAAACATTTGTAGCTCTAGCTTTATAAGCCATATAACATTTACGATACCGAAGTCGACTTTTGTATTATGGTCATGCTACTCAGATACTGGCCCTAGCGTCGCAGGTTCGTATCGTGTCCTTCATTCGGTACATTGGTGACCTTGGCAACACAACCTCCTGCAACAATCGTGGCGCCATCTACCAACAGCAAAATCGTCAGACTCGCTTGACATAAAAGCAAAAATCGTCATACTCACTTGACGTAAAGCAAAAATCGTCAAACTCACTTGACGTAAGCAAGCAGAAAATCACCACAACGCTTGGCGCAATACAAGTCGTTCGCTTCTCCACCGACTTACTGGTGGGGGAGTACTAGGGCTCTAGCTTCATAAGTCAGATAGCATCTACGGTACCGAAGTCGACTTTTGTATTATGGTCATGTTACTCGGCTACTGGCCTTAGTGTCGCAGGTTCATATCGCGACCTCAAATCGATACACATTGCATTTTGTGGAACTTAAGTCAATAATTTGTTTGCCTAGAGCATTATAGTTAAAATTTAAGTGGTAAAATACAAATAAATTATTTAGGCTGTAATAAAATATATCATGATTTTGAAATGTTAAAATATTTCAGCTGATAAATAAAATCTTAGTTTGAAAGATAAGATAGTAAGAGCTACAATAAATTAACAGAGTATCTAATTTACAACTTAGCAAGGAAAAGGTAAAATGTTTCATTATTTAAGTCGATTTTTGATTGATTTAAGATAAATAAAAGAGAAGCTTTTATGTTATTATATTCATATCTTATTTAGTTAAAACTAGCCACTTTTAGTGAAATAGATAATTCGTTAGGATGAATTACCGTATTTAATCTCAATGAAATCTCTAATGGATTACTTAATGCTTATGATTCCGTCAAAAATATTTTCAAACCTCAAATTGCGTCAAATATTAAAACCATTAAGTTTTAACATTCTTCATAGTGTTCTGTTATTGTGTAAATGAACCTTTCTGAAGGAAGTTCCGAATAATTTTTGGAAAATTAAACTTACATTAATTGTAATTTATATTCTAATTTTACCTTTTTTTATGATAATATAATTAATTTTTTATGAAAATATAATTAATTATAGTAAATAATATATTATTAATTATATTATTTACTATAATTATTTATATATAGTAAATAATATAATTAATAAAATTTTATGATAATATAATTAAACTATCTAATTCCTCTTGTCAACGGAACAGATAATCCTTCCTCCTCAGTTTGAGTCTAAAATTCTGATGCTGAAAACATTTAAAAGACCAGAGAAAAAAATTTATGGAGGAAAGATTATATATATTATCTTTTTTAATCCAGAAACTTAGAAAACTAAACATCAAAATCGGTTGTTTTGTAAACAAAATACTTTATCATGATAGATATTAATTAGTCATACATGTTTTACTTCTTGGTTTTTCCAATCTTGTATTATCACCTCAAAGGGAATGTTTAGAAATTCCAATTGAATTTTGCGAAACTCGGCGTTTTAGATATATGTAGGGATTACTAATCATTAGTGACTGGAATTTAATATCCGAGGCATCCCAATTTGAATTTGATTTCTAAATTAATTGATTCTTAACTCGAATTCCAAAATATGAAACTCTAATTAATCTCAAAAGCCAAGTTCAAACTAAAGAGATTAACTGGGATTTGTCTGGTATTTAAAAAAATAGAGAAGATTTTCAAATTTCGTATAAACAACGGATAATGTATAATCTTCTTCAAATTACTTAGCAACTTCCTCGGAATTTCGCAAACTCCGAGAAAGGATTCGAATAGCGAGTAAAGAAAGACTTATGACGTCAGCGTGGATTAAAATGTTTAGACGTCAGAGATTATTCGAAAAGTTCTGGGTTCCTCATCTTTCGCTTGATCAATAAGCAAACAAAATAGTAATGAGATTGGTTCGAATTTTGTTCGTATTTTTTCTGACTCAAGAGCGATGTTTTTGACTGTACTGTGTCACACAGCGTTAAAATCACATGAATGCGAAATAATTGAAAACAGATAGAGCACAAGAGTACTTAAAAGTACAAACAAGATTTGAATGAACGAATAAAATTTTATGGATTTTAAAAATGCTAAAATTTGAGCATGTAGTCTTATTAAGTAAGAAAGTGCTGGGTACGAGATTACATATAACACTTTAGTTGTCCAGTTGGCAACATCTATTTAAAAATTAGTCTGTTTTCTGAGAAAAATAAAGTGATGTAATAGTATAAATGATATTGAACACATAATTCTCCCGTGCAAAAAGTATTGATATTATAGAGACAAATTGTGGATTTTTCTCCAGTTAGAAAAACAAGATTTCTCCTTCAAAAATGTTCTGAGCAATATTACTGCAAACAAGGCCAATCTGCAAGTTTATCTTCAAGCGATGAAGCATTTCAAAATATATTGACTTAACAGACCATATTCTATTGAGACTTATTTTATGACTCTTCTCTTTATCACAGTTCCGTGTTGCGGAAACGCTCTGGCTTATTGTACCTCTTTTTTTCCATTGGAACTTCTGAAAATTTTATAATACGCATCAGCGGATTCACTGAAATTTCGATCAACTGACTAAATTGAGTTCGTTTACTGTTAACTGACTGAAACTTCAATTTGTTTTGTGTGTGCGTGCGTTTTCATGTGTTTAGTAATTTTTTTGTTTGTTTAATGTATATGAAACAGGGGGAAACAGCCGTTGTTGCTATAAATCCTAATACCTTACTTCTTTCAACTTTCAAAGGGATATCAGTTTATACCTTTAAGTCTACTTTAATACATAAAGTTAATAGAAAGGTATTGGGGTGTCCAAGTTTGGAAATAATTACAAAAGCTGAGCGATTGAAATTTGGGGATTCTGATACAGTATACTCCCAAGAATCCAATCTAATAGGGCTTAAGGGTAGATCATATTATAAAAACGCTTGATAGACTAGAGTCCTATGAACACATTTCTTTGTCCAAAAGTACCAGTAGACAGAGTTTTTGTACTAACTCTGCTGTTATAATGCGTATTTTCTTACTTGTTATTGAATACTAGGCCCTTCATTTATCTCAAGCCAAGTTGAATGTGAACATGGCCGGTGAATCATAGAAGCAGTTGCCGATTTTTGAGGTTAATTCGGAGTCTAGTCGCGCGTAATTTCTCTTCCACTACATTTTTTTCTGTCATCGCTTATTTTGAAATCTTCCCTAAGGTACACTTAAAAAAACAGTAAGCATACCCCCCCCCTCCTTTTTATTGAATAATAAGCCCTTCATTTATCTCAAGTCACGTTGAATGTGAGACAGACCGATGAAATAGAAGCAGGTGCCGATTTTTGTGTCTAGTCGCATTTTAGTGCGTAATTTCTATTCCATAGTCGCTACAAATTGTTTTCGGTCATCACTCATTTTTGAATATTCACGGTGGTACACTTAAAAAAAAACAGTAAGCATACCCGAAGATAAATTTATGAATACTACACGTACTCTGTAGTTATAATTATCACCCGGCAAAATGCACTCCATAGTAAACCATATTCATAAATACCAAGAACTCTTCAAGACCTACAATAGTTGAGACCAGAATTCTTCTTGTCTCAACTATTGTAACTAACCAATGGCCAAAATTATAATTTAAAAAGTCCCTCGAAAGTGCAGATCTCATGATGGAAATCAAGACCCCAGGACCCAGATGGACGCTACGCATTTCCGACTCTATAGTGATTGTTTATTTGCCATACATATGTTCAAAATTTAATTTGTCAATTTTCACCCCTTTTCAGTTGGTAATCTAATTCCCCTGTAAGTTCAACTCCTAATCAACATTTGTTTCAGTATTCTTGTCCCCTGTATCCAGTTATAACTTCAGAAAAAAATTGAGCAGATTCGTGTAAGATTTGACACCGATGGCATTCTCTCTGGAAATCTCTGAATGCTGCATCGTCTCTTTTTTTCCTTTTTTTTTCTCTCTCCCATCTTGTGCTCAACCAATTGGTTAGATAATTTTGCGTTATAGGCACCGGGGGCACAGGATGGCGTTATGTAGTTATAATTAGGAACAGCGACAACAATCGAGGTCCGTTACACACTTTAGAAACAATGAGCAGCAAGTAGAACGCTGCTCTTTTCTTGTCACAACTTGTATTTAATGTATGATTCAGTATCATAGCTAACCCCCGTTTTCAATGCCTTATCAATAAGGTAAGGTTTGCAATGTTGCCAATGAAGCCTTACCTTCCTCATTTAATTACGACCAAAGAAAACTAGACCGGATAGTACAGAAGCCGGATAATCGCGAACTAGATACTCGGGTGTGTACTATAGTATATGCTGAACAGATATTTGACATTACATTGAGACAGTTACATAGAGGAGGTTATTCTATCAAGAAGTAAAAATGTGTTAATCTAGAATGTCCGATGAGTAAGCGAGTTAACACTGTATCTGCTTTTCTATTCGGGAATAAATAGTTCGGTAACACTCCAGTTGCACATGAAATTTAATAGCATGCAGTTTATTATTAGTGTCAAAGTCCTGCTGAGCCTGCTAAACTGGTAATTCATGAAAAATATTTTTCTATGGTTATTTTTAAAAAAATTCTTATCGTTTATTATTTTTTTTCTAATTATTGCATATTGGAAATTTTAAAACAGTATGGCGATTCATTAATTTATTTTCTTAAATATCTTTAATTTAATATGAGCATTTGCATTATCAATAAAATTTATGAATAAATGATCAGAAATTACCAATTTGGGATAATTTGAATAGACAGTATCAAGAGCATTGCAGATGAAACATCCTAAGCTAGAAAATCCGGTTACCTAATTGCAATTTAGAATATTTGTTTCTAAGTGTTGTTTTTAGCATCTTTTATTTTCTTATTAACAGTCGGTGAAATAAAGATATAGCTTGGGGATGTAAAAGTAAGATGTATTGATCATTTGCAAGAACTTCTGAACATTTAAGATGCAAGAGAAAATATCTTTCGTGGGGAATTCCTTTGGGGAATCGATACACATGTTGGAACATTATTCTAGAAACTCTAGAACGTCAGATGGAACATTTAAAGTTTACAAAATTTAGTTATCTTTTTCGAATGTTATCTAAATGTTCTTTAAAATATTGGTATCTTCGAATAACTTCTCATTGAAATTATTACATGCCTCATAGCTATAAAGAACAGAGGTGTTAATCTTCTTTAAGAAAGTTTGAAAGCAATAAAAATGCGACTGAAAATCCTTTCCTGGATAAGTTCTTTAGGGAGATTGGAACGCACTTATCTTGAAATATTATTCTAGAAAATTTTAACATAGGTAGTTGGTCAACATCCAAGAAAATGTACATTAAAATTTATATTCAGTTAATAGTTTTCGACGTGCGACTCAAGCTTTTAATAACCTAATCTTAAATATAAGAGACCGAAATCTTCACTTTAATTTTACTAAATAAATTTAACAGCAAGATGTTTGATTAAGAAAATTAAAGCTAAGCAAATTATTAAATTGATAATGGTTAAACAAATCTTGTGATTAAATGGTTTAAATAAATAAAAAGTTAAATAAAATATTAAATAAAGATTAGATTTAATATATTTTATGGGAAAAAGATGGGAACTTTGTTTTTCTTTTCGAATTTTTTTATTACTTGTATATAAGAGATAATAAAAAAATTGAGTTTTTCTGTGTTTAAACAGCTTTTAAAGGAATTTTTTTTTAGAAAAATCTTTATTTATAATTTAATTATGTTCAGTTTTAACTAAATTGTTGCCAATTCTTAAGTGCTTCATAATCTGATTTGAATTTGGTTAATCACATAGATTATCTTTACTCAAAAGCTTACGATATGTAAACAATATCTACTAATTTTAATACTAGGGGTGTTCAAAGGAAAAGGTACGAAACGACAGTGTGGCTATAAATGAAGAGTTCATTTAATATAAAGACATTTAAAAAAACATAGGCCTCAGCAAAACGACCTCATTGATTAACTAACCTTTTTTGTTCCCAAATAATAAAAATTAAAAATAAGATTTTAAATATTTCTTCATATTATTTTTCTTTTATTACTTTTTATGTGATCAGACATTTATAATTTATTATTATAAATCTAATAAAACATGTTATCAAATTTTCATTCTAATAAATGATTGTATTATTATTACGTATACGGATTATTATCATTTTAGGCTTAATTCATTATTATAGAATATAATCATTCTATTTTCTAAACTTCATTAACAGATGGAGCCAGTCGTATATAATCACATTTTGATTGAAATTATGTATCGATTAGTTACAGTACATTAATGCAGCCATTTATTAATGTCAATAAAATACATTTGTACCATATTAAAACCAAGAAATAGTTCACCATCTGGGACTTACAATAAAACGTCAGAACTGTACTAATTTAAGAATCAACCACAAAATTTACTCCTAACAAACATTAAAGAATTAAATAAAAGCGTGTAAAATAATGATTTTAAAAATAATAAACGGCATTATATAATGGAAAATGTAATCGATACGATCCAAGCCGGTCTAATATAATAGACTAACAGTAACGGTAAGCATCCAATTTCAAGAATGCTATTATAAAAAGAATGTTTTTTTTTGTACGATGTAATATAAGAAGCCATTCGCGCTCTTCCACTAATAGAAGTAAATACATCTGCTTAGCTCTCCTGATAGTTCTTTCGCCATTTTCGCGATAAACCGTATTTGCAAATGAGTTTCCGATAACGTTCGATTGAATTTTAAATAGCTAATTAGTCTGTAACAAAATACTACGCATTCGATCAATGGAGGCATTGTTTTTCATTTAAGATGCTTTTTTTCCCTTCTTTCTGCCTGAAATATTGATAAATAGTTTGATGTGCAGTGTTCATTGGTCGCATTTGCATATACTAAGAGGGGTTTTCTTTATTTTGACATTTTTCTTTCTATGGATACAAACTTTTTATAAATGAAAATCTCATTTTCCCGCCATTGGATTTTTTTTCAATTCCTACTATTAGTACACACTTTTCCTGTATATATATTTACATATCTTGTTCAAATTTTCAATCGTTAATAAAATACTTTTTATTCATTCACGCAAGTTCAAAGACAATTTTTTAAAACTTGTAGAGGATGACACTTGATGTTGATAATGTTTTTACAAATATTAATTCATTCATTGAATTTAATTCTTTTTTAAAACTTTAAATAGAGTTTTAGCAGTTGTTAATAACTATAAATATTAAAATCCACGGGCAGTGACTCAATCGGTAAAATGCGAAGATTTCAGTATTTTTCACGTGAAGGTGAAGAATGCGAGTTCAGTTCTCTCGAAAATCAATATTTTTTTGACAAATTTTTGCTTTAAGTATACGTTTTATCCAAATGATTTTCGAAAGTTAGTTAGCAGTTGTGGCTTTGTGGTTATAATGAAGGATTTTTCTCAAAAAATAAAATTGAAGAAATTTTAAGCTTTAGATACAATTCCGATTTCTCTCCTTAAAATCTTTGTCATCCATTGTTGGTCACTTTTACCTAACCTTAAGATTGAGCTACTTGTCGAGAAGGATAATGGAAAAATACACGTACATTTACTTTCTATTTTGCCATTTTATATAGTGATTCGGCTCTATTTATATTATTTCAATGATGTAATAAAAATAGCTAAAATGAAAAATGTCTTTGTTGACCTAAGTAGGAGCTTGTTTGTTGTCATGACTATAGAATCCTTTATAATTTTAAAATTTATTTTTACTTTTATAATTATTTATTTGGATAAAACACAAATTAAAACTTGAATTGAATTGGACTTAATTATTTATTTAATTCGATCTAAAAAGAGAATTGTCAGTGAAAACATAAAAGAATTCGGGCTTCTTGTACAAGATCTACAAGAAGTACCCGATGACCACCAAACAAATGCTGTGGGCAATTGTTTAAATCTAAGGATCATCTCAATATTAGGTCTAATGGCTGTTTGTCAACAAATCAGAAAATTATTCCATACATTATTACGTAATTATAACTAGCTGCTCCTATCTCTGTTCGCCAGTTGGCTTAATTTCCAGTTTTCAGTAAGATTAAGCAAATTTCCATTTCCCTCGCCAGTATCGACTTTACTCCACAGCAGCGTTATTTATTGCCTTGATTGAGATTGCGTATCCATTAACTCGCGTATTACCAGATTGCTTGCTATATTTGATAACAAGACCATATAATAATGAGCTGTGGTGGCCTGGTGGTGAGGTCTCGGCTCATTAGCTGTACGGTTTCGAGTTCGAGACCCGATTTCACCGAAAAACCGTCGTGTATGGGGGTCTGTTGCCTGTTAAATCCGTCAGGATCAAATGTCCTCTTGCTGGTGTGAAGAGAGGGGTACCAGCTCAGGTGTCGTCCTTGTAATCTGATCATGGTTCAAAATTACTAGGTCCATCCTGAAATAACCCTAGTGTTGATTCACAATGGGACGTTAATATAACTAAACTCAAACCATAAAATAAATTCAATTTATAGGTCTAGATATGCTTTCGAATTTTTTCTATCATATTTGCGGAAAAGACATACAGACAATCAATCAATCAAACATATTTGATACAAAATTATTGACATATCTAAAACTGTAGTGATTAAAATGTTACACTACTACACTTCTAGCTCATTGCGTTTTGGAGCTGGTATATTCACGTATACACAATCAGAAATGACACACGAATTTACCATTGATGGTTAACGGCAAAAAATATGACGAAGTTTAATAATTTTGGTCCTAAAACCAGGAATTAAATTTCTTTCTTTGCCCACATTAGATCTAAAATAAAAATGTAATTAAATGTAACTAAGAATTTTTTTTTTCGTTGAACTTCTGTTGAAATTTTAAAAATGGAATTTCTTATCATTTCTCTTAGTTCTATTCTTCTTATTAATCTTTAATATATTATTAAGTATTACATAAAAAGTAGAGAATTCATTTTTTTTAATTCTTTATCAACTGGCATTTCTTGTATGAAACCGATATTAAACGAAGTTAATCGATTTGTAGCTATTTCGAATATGTAAATAATCCTACTGAAATTTTCTAAAAGCAAAGGTTTGATTCAATAAGCATATGAAGAACAGAATCTAACCGACTAACCGACTAAACACTTTACTTCACTCAAATTTATTGACAACAGAATGCAATCAAGAATGCACAAGATAGTTTTTACAGTGAACAGTACCAAACAAGAAGTAAATCCATAGTTAGTAGCCCTAATATCAAAAAACCTTTAGATAGTTACTCGCAGGAGAAAGATTTCACACAACTACTCATACCTCCTGAATCGTCTACTCAACTGAACTTTTGCTTGAATTGAAGCCAAATGTCAATTCATGAGATATGCCAACAGGCTTTTTATATTTGCATGACAAACGAACTTCTGGAAAATCGATATAACTCGAGTCCTAATAGAATTTCATTCATGTACTTTGTTTGCCAAGACTTTTATAGTATCTGTAATCATCAGTGTTATCGCCAAATCGCCAAGCTTTTCGTCAAGACCGGGGAAGGTCATTGGCCTCACATCCATGAAAAACTGTGGGTAAAATCCTCTTCATTAGCATGGGACTAACAGTATTTCGGAGCAGTAAAACCAATTTTAAAGATATCATAACCGATAACACTTAAGTTATACTAAATTTCAAAGTTCTATCATTAGGAAACAAGTGAAAATCCGTTATAAATGTCATCCAAATCAATATGAAACGACACAAGTTAAATGAAAGTGTTTAAAGGAAGTTTTAATAACACCTAAAAATTTGAAGAAATATCGAAATTTCGATATAAAGTTTCTTGATGATTCTAATATTTTCTTTCTGTTGGCTTGGCAAACGAGAAAACAAATTAAAAGAACTCCAAAACTGATTTTAAAGATTTTAAATAATCAACATCTTTACATAATTTGAATTGCAGTTTTAATTAAATGACTCTGAAGTTGAATTTCTTTTCTTTAAATGACCATAAACAATCTGTCTGTCACATAGATGACAAGATCTAAAACTACATGATTAAAAAATAAATGATGATATAAAAAAAGAGCGAGAAAGTTAATAAAGTAATAAAATTGACTTTCCTTATCCTGCATATTTGTTTATTAAAAATGGTTGTACGTCATCGTTCAAAAGAAATGAATCATTAACAATATCGGCGTTGCTTTAAGCTCAACTTCATCAAGATATTAATTTCATTTATCGTCAAGTAAGCGTTAAAAATTTGATACAATTAATCCACACGATTTCATTATAAGTAAGAGTTTTTTTTATATGAATAAAGTAAGAAAGCAAATTAATTGAATAATTTTTTCTAGTATTTGTCGCAGTAATTTTTTATCTTAGTAAATAATATTGATATTAATAAATTAAAAAAGGAATACAAAAAGGCTATCATTGAGGTACTAGATATGTTAAATTCATCAAGTGCAAATTATAAATTCTCGAATCAATTACGAAAAAAAGGCTTTTAGTGGGTGATATTTTATGTAGATTCTTTACTGGAATATTTGTATAGAGATTGTATTTATTTGTATCTATAAATCTACAGATTAAGGTTTGTTTATATTATAGAGATCTAGTCATTTTTTATGATTTGATAATATTTAACAAATGAAATTTTTAAGACAATTTACTGATTGACTGTTGTCAAAGCTTTGAAGTATTCTTAATGAACATATTTTAATTAGGTTTTTAATGCTTTTTCCGAAAATATTATTTAAATACAATGATTATTTTCACTATATTAAAACTAAAAAAATATACATTTTTATTTTAATATTTTCAATACACGCACACATATCCACTCACATACACACAATACATACACTCACACAAATTTATTTAATATCGTTAGTTAAAATAACATTGAGGTTTAAAGCAATGTCAAGGCTATTTTGAGACGGACTCCGTAATTTTAAACTGCGGTCGGATGCCAAGGACCTGGCCTTTGCTAGAATCCCTTCTTCAAATTTCTGCACCACGCTAGTGAAGTAGCATTTATGCCGATGAATTTTCGTACACTATACCTGCAATAAAAGGTGGTTATTTGTGGAATCGTGTCTCAAGCTTGAAACCTTCCAAGACCGAACAGCCAGGTCAACGCACAGAATGAAAAGGAATGAAAATAGTTTTAGTGTCATTATTCTTTGCAGTTATTGAAAAAAAAATTAAAGTTTCATTTTTATTTTTTATTTTTAAAATTAAAAAATTCTAATTCGCTCTTAAAGAGCAACTATTATCCAAAAAATAGCTACCTGCCAAATTTGATTAATTTAGACTCTATGTGCCTATGATTTATTGTTTTTATGACATTATCTCATGATGAATTTTATACTTCTATCTGTTTATAGTATAATAACATGCCACCATTATCATATTACTTGCTTAACCAAAGCAGAGTAGCATCAAACTGAGCGTAGAATAGTTACCAATAAATATCTCAAGCATTAAGGGAAAATATAAATGGGATCTTATACATATTTGTTACAAGATGTTATATAACTTAGTACTGTCTAGCATTAATCATACTTTGGCTCCGTGCCAATTGGAGACGAATTTCGGATTTACAAATAAAAGGCGGCCATAAATGCGATCTGTTTGATGCATCTGTTGCTTGAGATATTTATTACTTAAATATTTATTATGCGTGAATAAAAGATTAGTAATACATTTTAGATTTATAGTTTAATGGCGGAATAATTGGAAAATATTTTGCTAGATACTAATTTATTAACTCACAACTGTCGGAGATATGAAACAAAAGACTGACCTGCATTAGTTTAAAGAAAAATTAAATAAAAACAGCAGCATGCATCTGGGATTTACAATATCTAAGAAGGACAATCAATTTGCAAATATCTCAGAAGGTACAGTTATTTTTATTTTTACTTTATAGCATACGTACTATAGTAAAAATGTAATAATCGTCAAAAATTTCAAATTCGAGGACATATGCCACATTTTAAATCTTCCTGAGTTCGAAACACATAATTTTAGAATATATTTACCCATCTTCCTATCAGTGACAGAGATAACTCATAAACGCTTTGAGCTAGACAGTAGAAATTTGGTATACAGTCTTTAGATCAAATTTGCAGATTATTATTAAATTTTATGTAGAATCTATTCATTATAGGTGTGTCTGTCATAAATTTAAGTTAATTCGATAATTACAGGACAAAGAGAGCAACACAGATCTAATTCGGGACACATATTTAACATCCATAGAGAAGGCACCTGTCAATTGGCACCTGTCAATCCAACAACGGGTTGACCATCTGTCGCTCTATGCCAGGGGTTCTGAAACTTTTATACATTGCGACCCCCTTTTTAGACTAAGTATTTTGGCGATCCCCCAAAGCTCTTTTAACCCTGTCTAAAGTTTAGACAGAGATTTTGAAAACTTTACACGTAATCAAGAGTTTGTAGAGTATGTGTCGGATATTGGTGCCACGTCCCTTAATGCTTCATCTTTCTCCTTACTAGTATCATCTCATCTCGAAACTTTGATTGAACAGTTTACAGATTACATTCCAGTTAAGGATATGAGTGGGGTTGTGTGGATTGTCAATCCGTTCAGTGAGCAAGCAGTAGCAAATGCTGAGCTAAGTGTTCTTAATCAGGATCAACTGATAGAGATTTTAAGTGATCAGTCAGCTAAAGTAACTTTTAACAAAGCTTACATCGACATATTTTGGTTACATATTAAAAAGGAATACCCAGAACTGTCCACAACAGCATTAAAAAATTTGATGCCATTTTCTTCTTATTACAACTGGGAACAAGGATCGTCTATAATGATAAATTTAAAAACAAAATCAAAAAAATTGTCTGACACCGGAAACTGACATTGTTTTGTGTTTTATAAAGCTCATTTCAGACATTAAAAAATTGGCTAATTCCAAACAAACTCATGCATCCCATTAACTAATAGAACATAAAAACCAACTTGTTTGTGTAATAAAAGCTTTATGTGTACTCTTTTTTAAAAATAAAAACTACAGCAAAAAATGAATTTTCTTTACACTTTACTTCCACATCTCGCGAACCCCCCTGGACACATTCCGATACCCCCCTGAGGTTCGCGACCCACCTTTTGAGACTCCCTGATCCATGCTTTCAGAAACCTGTAAATGCAATAGCTTACAAATGCAGTGATTTAAATATATCAAATTTTGTTTGGGATTTTGTGACTACAAATGTAGTTTTGTGTCAAAAAATAATTTTCGTCTGAAAAATAAAATTAATTCTTGCATACTATTAACCCCATGCAAAGATTAATCGCCAAATAACTCGCCAGTATAATGCGGTAAATTCTGTAAAATTGCTAAATTCACAACAAAAGTTAAAAGTGTAGGCAAATTTTGATCCAAATCCAACTACGGTTTGATTGTTTATCAACCTTCATTTTCAGAAACCTTTAAAGGCTATAATTCAAAAACGCAAAGACTTAAATATATCCAATTTGGTATGGGATATTTAATGACTATAAATGTTTTTTTGTCAAATTTTTGTTTTAGACGATTGACAGAAAAATTTTCCAAACATAGATTTTTATCATTAGATAATATTAACAAATATTAGGAATTAATCGTCAAATAATTCGCCAAAAATGATAAATTTACGCCAAAAGTTAATATTTCATAACCATTGTATGACAATGCCTCTTGAATCATTTTCTCGTACGTCAAGTTTATTACAGAATACGTGAGAAAGTGTTGGGAAAATAAAAGTTATTTATTTTATTTATTTTTTTTTAATTTCTAATAACAAGTGAAACTAAAATTTGTCTCTACTGTTTCTCAAAAGAAACAGGGAGTAAATAATATGAAATTTTTGAATCCGTTTTATGTAAGCCCCTCACGGGCCTAACCTCTTCCTTCTGGTGTGGTGAAGAAGTTTGGAGAGAGGGATCCAGATTAGGTGTTGTCCTCGTCATCTTAGAGAAGAATGTTAACGCTAAAATAAACTATTTCTTAAACTGGCATTTATTGTTGCTCAATTTACAAAAAACACCCTTCTATATTCAGATGTCTAACAAAAATTTTACTTCTTAAAAGACTTTACCGAAATCTATTTTCTTTACGAAATATGCAGATTTTTTTTTCTTTTGTCTTCTTTCTATCTGCCAATCATAAAGCGAATAATAAGCGAATCCAAGAGTGACTGTTTATATAAAACTATTTTGTATAATAGATAGAAATAAATAAATGTACTTTTAATTCTACTTCATAATATATCTGAAAGTACAAATATATATGATTTAAAATTGGAATCATAGAATTTCACAAAATATAGAATCATATGGAATCATAGAATTTCACAAAAGAGAAGACTATAATATACTTTGTTTCTATAATATATTTTCTTTATCTACATTTTTTAGCAATTAGTTCATTGCATTTAAATATTTGATTCCTAATTATCCAGATTTGAATATTTATCAACTTTAAACTCCTATTGCAATTGAAGTTTCGGCTCCAATATTTTGAAAAGCGAAAAATGCATAAATGGTTAAATTTCCATAACATACTTATTTTTCTAGAATACACTTATCATTTTATCTAACGTCTATAATATACTTTTTTTATCTACATTTTCCAAGAATTATTTCATTACATTTAAAAATTTGATTCTTAACTATACAGATCTGAATATTTATCATCAAATTTAAATTCTCAATGTAATTGAAGTTTCCTCTTCACTATTTTGAAAAGCCAGAAATGCATAAATGATTCAATTTCTATTATATACTTATTTTTCTATAATATCATTTTATCTAACGTCTGTAATATAATTATTTTATCTAATGTCTATAATATACTTATTCTATCAACATTTCCAAGGAATTATTTCACTACTTTTAAAGATTTGATTCCTGACTATCCAGATTTGAATATTTATCATCATCTTTAAACCCTCATTGTAATTGAAGTTATATTTCCGATATTTTGAAAACCCAAAAACGCACAAAGGGTTGAATTTCGATTAGGCATTTCCAAATTAGGAAGTGAATTCAAACGGAAACCTTATAAAATTTGACTTCCGATTGCTGCCGTTATTGATCGTATTGATTGATGATAAGCCAGTAGTTAAAATCTTTAGGAATGAGGGAAAAGTTTGAAGTTTCAATATTGAAATCGATTTTCAGCTAACTTTTCCAGCGAAAGTCGATTGTTTAAAGTCATACTTAGTTTAAGTTATCTTAAGTAACCGAACTTTCACTCCATTTCTCATAAAAATTCGTTAATTGTTATAGTTTATTCAATACAATAATGTTGGAAGTTTCGGAATGTACAGTATGATGAGTTTTTTCGTATACATATTATAGAGAGTATACATATATAGTGCCGGCGGCCAGGTACAGAGGTGGCCCGTTTCAACGTGATCTGGGCGTCCCGAGTTCCAGTCCCGGTCAGGGCATGGTTGTTCTTCTATGTTCTATCTGTGAGACGTGGGTATTTGACCCCCCCCCCCGTGAAAAGAGGCTGTGCTAGCGAATGTTATGAGTTTGTATCATCTTCATATGAGCTAGAAGTCAGACTTCTGACGGTTGCTCAGGGGTCCAGGGAGGAAGCTACTGCACCCCTCCTTCTGTTGCAAAGATCCAGAATGATATATATAAGACGGGCCGGGATGGCCTGGTTGGTAGAGAGTTAGACTCGTACTCCTTAGGTTACGAGTTCGAAACTCACCGGACAAAATATTCTCCGAGTGTGTGGTGACTGGCACTCGTTAAATCTGTTCGTGGTCGCAAAGTCCTCCAAATAGAGAGTAATATCACTGGGGGTACTGGATCAGAGGTGATCGTTCTCTGCTCCAGGTCTAAATTAGGATCTGAGATGTATGAATGTAGTCCGCCCCCTAAAAAGAGTTGTGACGTGTGAGTAGCTAAGTCGTACTCTTGGCCCTAGATTCCGCTACTTGTAAAACAAAGTGACGCTTTTCTTAGGCTTAAAATCTGCTGATCGTATCAGCGGAAACTTGTCCTCGGCAAGTGTCATTAGTCACAAAACAACATGTATATACGACACATCGTCATTATCAATTATCGGAAAGTATATTAATCGACAAAACATTCTAAATCGAGATTTTGATGAATATCCTCGTTTCAGACCACCCTGAGTTTGAAAAATGTCCTTCTGACATATATGCTCTACTGCAATCATGTCCGATGAGAATACTGTCCAGTCCATACTGGTGATATCCTCCGATGTTTTTAGGGTGAGGATGGGCGTTTTCAACAATAGACACAAATTCTGCGCTCATGGCTCTCCGAAACAAACGTACATTTTGGTCAAAAATGATGTCCTAATAGGTTTGTTCAGCCATAAATCGAATTCCGATAATTTTACCACGTAAAAAAACATCTAAATGTGTCCTTTGTGTCACGACTATGCGATAGTTGCACCGAAAGGCTTATGACGTGCTTGCTAACAATTTTACTTCTTTGCCTGTATTACTTATACATCACTCTCTTACACTCTCGTCATTGAGACGTATTATCGGTGTCATCTGGGGACTTCCTTCAATTTTCATGTGCATTGCGAAGAAGTATGTAATCATTTTAAGGATGATATATGCATTTTAGAGTTCGATTTCCGCGTCATTCTGAGTTATCTTAAATTTATGGACATGAGAGTAGGAAAAAAAGCAGTCTCTTGACTTCAAACATCAGATTTTAAGCAAGTCTCACTTCAACATAATTTCCGGACTCAAATTGCCTTAAAGGAAAATTATAAGGATGTCGTTGTTTGATATAAAATACTTAAAATCAGCATAATCCAGTTTAATTTATCATTAAATCAGTAAAAATAATTTTTTTAATGTTTTCGGTGTGCTTCATTGAATCTCCTTTTCAAAAAAGAAAACGATAATAAATAATTAATATAAATATAAGTCTCGAGTACTTAATGCTCTAACAAAAACTCAATATCTTTTCTAAAGGCGAATGTTGCGAAAAGCAACCCACGCTTCCAAAAGAAAACACCTGTAAAAAATAAAAAAGCAACCCGAGTGTTTATTAAAAAATCCTTCGCTTTGCCACAACAAGGGCCCTACAGAATAGAAAAAAATACTTGGAATTCAAGAATTGAATAGCATCTTTTAATTCCAGGACACGAGACTGTATAAAAAAAGTCGTCTGAAAGAACTTTTTATCAACTAGACATAAAAACGCTAATTAATAGAGAGCAACCTCTGAGTTCTTAGTTGCTTTTTAAAAAAATCAATTATGAATGGGAAAGGGAGGGGGAACACCCTTAAAATATGAATTGAGTATCAACCTGGCTTAAAATGCTACTTAATTCATTTTTTTAAAAAAATATAATTAAAATGTCGGTCTTGAAATTAATGAGTGATTAACTGTGACTGTGATTAAATCTCGGATAATGCGTGATTTTTTTGTGTGAGAGCGATAGAAATATTTGCATTAAGTAATTATGGTTCTATTATTTGTCTTGTGGCAAAGTATTTTATGCTTCGTATTTATTATCATGTAATAACCTTGGGATCAAATAGCTTTATGAGAAATGCATCACTCGATTCCTTAAATATGGTGGGATTTTAAGTCATTCGGTTTGATTTTGGTTTAGTTATAATAATGTCCGGTCGTAAAGAAACATTTGGGCTATTTTGGGATTTACCTAGTAATTTTGAACCGCAGTCAGATGACGAGGAATACACCTGAATTGTTATCCTCCCTCCCCTCTCCACACCACACCAGCAGTTGGATGTTTTGGCACCGAAAGATGGATTTAAAGTGCAAAAGACCCCCTTACACATTGGGTCTTCGGTGGAATCAGGTCTCGAGCCTAAAACCATACCAACAGATTGATAACTTAGGATAAGACTTATTGATAATTTGGGATAATAATTACCAAATTCTTGATAATTTGTGATAAGATTTGGAAGACTGATGTCTGACTGAAAAGAAAGACTGAAAGATCTGACTGATAGATAGTACTATTAAATCCCCTTACATAAATTAACAGTTAAGTTAATTTATGTAAGGGGATTTAATAGTACTACTTATCTTTTCTGAGATTACTTCTATATAAGTAAACTCATCAGTTTAAAATTCGTCGAACTTTTTAGCATTGATAGAAGATTAATGCCTTAAAGAACTTGAACTTAGGCACATAAATTCCTTAATTTAAGTTCAGAATATCAAACTGGCGATTTATGTCGACTTGACAAATAATCTCAGCAAACTTAATAGAGTATGACAGAACTTTTTTATAAAAAAAAGTTGGATTACTGTTAATTGAAGAATTAAAATTCAGATATTAGATATTATAAGATATTATATATATATACATATAATATTTGTATTTTTTTATTTAAAAAATTATTATTTAATCTTATTAAATAACAAGCAGAATTTTTAAATATGCGTATGTGTACATTCTATGTGAATTATTTAAAATCCTGAAAAGTCTATATGCCATATTTAAGCGTATAAATAAATACTGTAGAGTCAGAAATGTGTAATGACAGTCTGGATCCTGTTATTTTCCTTTGTGGGAACTGCATTTTTGAGATACTTTTGAGCAATATTGAATGCATAATTTAATTGATTGATAACGTCAGTCACAACAAATCCGGAAACCCCTTGGCTTAACCTTTGCGAATTAGCTTCAAATCATAAAGACATCTACAACTAGGGCTCTTGCCACGGAATTAAGACAAAAAGATGGGTTTAACTTGATAAAAGCGGGCGTGTCTGTGCAATATACACGAATTACGCATTTCAATGGTTATCTTGAACATTTCTAGAGCAGCAACAGGCAATTTCTAGAGAAGCAACAGGAAATTTGAATAAAGTATTTTACATAAATGGCTCTTCTTAAATAAACCATCATGCATTTATCCAAGGACATTCAAAATTCTGGTATGAGTGTACTCTTTTGGAACATACCAACTTAAAAATAATAGAACATTATCGTTAGAATAATTTTGTCTGGAATAATTTGGATGTCAAAACCTTTTTGCTCATTCTGTTTCTTGGTGAGGATGTAACCATAATCGGGCTACCACCATCATGCTAATGCGACCTAAGTAATAAGTGAGTTGCTCCGATTGTGTAATTAGGAACTGAAGTGAATTAAATGTGGTCCTCATTACGGTGCAGTACATACATCCACCTCTTCTTAGGAAAAGATATGAAAGCAATTCACCCCACACACACACATCAATTCTCTAACCACCGGGAAAGAGTGAATCTGGTTACTTAAATGGCTTTTCATCCTCACATCTAAAATGCTCCTCAGTTGCATAACATTTCAATCAAGAGATTTGTTTTTGAAAAGGTTTTACAAAATTGACACAATATGGTGGCATGAGCAACGAAAACAAAAATATTTTAATTAACCATTAATTCATAATTAGAAAACGTGTATACGATTTATATATACGTCTTGAGCGACCGCGTTTAAAATTCGAACGTTTGCTTCTGGACCTGGCAATTAAGAAGGTTTTACTTAGGAATTCATTGATTTATTTTTATGTAAATACAGTTACGCATGAATAAAAATTAGTTATGAGTCGGAAATAAGTATTTAAATTCTTTCTTTAAATTCCTTTATTTTTAATGAACTGAGCTCTACAAATTTAATTTAATTCTTTGTATCTTTTTCTCAGGAATCAAAAGAAGTAAGTTATTGAGCATATTTTTTCGTCTTCTCTTTCAATTCCTTCTATTAGTTCACACTCTTCTTATATATATCTTGTCCAAATTTTCAGTCGTTAATGAAATACTTTTTATTCATCCACTCGAGTTCAAATGCATTTTTTTAAAATTTGTAGTGGATGATGTTAATACAGTCTTTTCTAATATTAATTCATTGATTAAATTCAACTAATTTTTAATGCTTTAAATAAAGTTTCAGTCGTTTGTAATGATAATCGAAATCAACGGGCAGTAGCTCAATCGTAAAATGCGAGGATTTCAGTATTTTCCTCGAGAAGTTGAAGAACGTGAGTTGAATTCTAGCAAAAATCAGTAATTTTTTTAATAAATTATTTATATAATGAGTAAATAATTAATAAAAAGTAACAGATCAAAAAAGACCTGGACAAAAAAGGAATTGACTTAAAATTTTTTAATATATATAACTTGTTATTTTTTATTTGGCATTGTTTTTCTTTCTTTTAGAAGATACTATTTGCTTTAATCCGTTTTTAGAGATCATTTTTGACTTGAGTGTTGCTAATGTGCATGAGATTTTCAAATACAACTTTCATTAATATATAGTCATCTCCACTGAGATTACTATATACTGAATAATTGACTGGATAATAGCCGGTCTAGACGATCAAATCTTTTAATAGCATATAAACATATAAAATACATGTATGTATAAAACTCATATATTTACACGTTAAAAAGGGTAAAAAATCGTTTTCAAAATCATATCTTTACAAAAATGAAACATACCAAATTAAATTTTGAAAAAAGCAGAAAAAGAGAAAAATAAGATAAAATGACATTATCCTTAGATGAGCTTCTGAAATATACCTGGATATCTTATCCCCGAGAAGTCTTCGACTTCTTTGTCTCAAAAAATCGAACGGTAAGGCGAAAAGGCATGTTACAACTTTTTTACGATTCGAGACGACACGACGCAACGCGATAAAAAAAACCCGGATCATGCCTGCGAGCAGAGGCGAACTTATATATGAGAAGTTTATACTCAACATAATTCTTTGATTGCACGTAAATTTTATCAGATCACCCTATAAACAGGTTGTCGGAGGGGGTGCGACACGCTGTCCTGACACAAAATATCGTTCCATAAAAGCACCTTCTGCCTCCGGCCCCCGGTGATTCATGTGCTCGTAAAACAGTTTCTTTTACCATTATTAGAATTTGAGACAACCAGATAATAACTCTAGTGAGCAGGGCGCAAGGCCCTTTTTCCTTTCCAGAAGGTGCATTGACGCACTAGAATAAAAAAATTCGATGAATATATTTTTTATTTTCCTGCACCCTTTGCTTTCTCTTACATATGCATAATAAATTCAATTTGTTTGTATTTTTTAAAAGAAATTATTGATTTTTAATTATTCATGTCAGTCTTAACGGCCGGAAATGGTCGCTCCAAAATTTTCTCGTATCAATATTAGGGGTATCTCCTCCATCCCCACACACTTTTTAAAAAATATGGGTTTTGGCCAAAACGTTGAATGCCGTCAGTGCTCAGATTTTTACTTTTTCGTATAAGTTAAGTCGAAAATGTAAAGTATTAATTAAAAAAATTGCAATATGAAATTTTGAAAACATTGCAGACCTCCCAAAGTTTAAAAAATCATTGCCTGTCTGTCTATGACAAAGATCATCTAAAATCCTGTGTACTGGATATATAAATGGATGTATCCCTAAGCTGGATGTGGTAGAAGAAAATCAAGCCAAATATTAAAAAGAAAATCTCCGATCAGAAATTTTAAGTTATTATGTGAAAACATTATCATTTTTAAGTCATTATTTGTCTTAAATAATGTAAGTCATTAACCAGTTTAAACCGGTTTGAAAAAGCAATACTGGTAAAAGCAGGTCAACCTTTTAAAAACGCATCTGCTTTCAAAGAAGCATACATAGTAATAATAATGCAATTCTAATAAAAGCAGGTAAAAAACAAATGCGATTAAAAAATGGGATGAATTGCCATTTATGCTCATTGCCTACGCTATTTCCGGCTTCAATTATTCGTTGCCTTCAATTATTCAAAAAACCCTAACTAACACAACATCATGTTCTCACATGATAATCGTAAATTTCCTGAAATAATGTTTTATTATTTGTATGTGTCTTCTTCTTTTAGATGCCCCAGTTTCAGAAATTTCGGTAGTATAAAAAGGAAATACGAGGCTGTAATTCTAACTGCGAAAATATCGCTTCTTAGTGGATTTAGATAGAAAGAATAATAAAACTGAAAAAAAGTTTGTACTTTTAAATATTAATGAATATAGACTTCCATGTAGATAATTTCAAAAGTAACTTTAAATAATTTTTTTAAATGTTATCAGATAAAGGTGGAAAAGTCGATCATAAAATTGTGTAAAATTCAAGCAATTCTTCAATGAAAATTCTTGCAAGAATATGCGTGAATTAAAAATCCTTTCTTTCATTTTACAAAATTCTAAATATTTATTTATGAAAACTCTATCAAGTGCTAAATAAACATAAGCCTTCTTTTAACAACCGGATTTTGCATTAATTCATCGCGATGCACTTCTTCGAGATTCCGAATCAAGATTAATGGAATCGAATGACAATTCCTCCCGCTGAATTTCTGCAGCGAACTGTCAATCGAAATGCTTCCAACGAACATGCTTCATTATCTATGGTTTGGATATTTTCTTTCTCATCAAGATGCCTAGTTGATAATTCCGCTGATTGCCATCGGGAGGGGTTGCCACCACTAAATATCCATTTTATCGGAAAATCTTCGAAATCCGCACTTCTCTCCTGAAAGCAGGTAGAAATCGATGTAAGAACAGAATTTCAGAATCAGACGATTTCCACCGCTTTCTGATTTGGAAAAATTTCTCACCCTTTGCCCCATCCCCCACTTGTTTCTTGAAATCGATCGGTCTCAGGGGATTGAAAACAACTTGAAAGAAAATAGTAGAGGCTTATCTTTAAATATGAACTTCTTGTAAAATGTGGTGAGACGTGTGAATTGAGTTTCGACGGTTACGGTATAAAACAGAGAGTGGAATATGGTTTTCTAATTTTTTATGAGGGGATTTTCACTGTCACGTAGGAAAGGTGGTGGCTTTTGGAATATCTGCTTTCAAAATACTTTTTTATCATGTGAGAACATGATGTGGTTTGTGGATTTTGAAACCACAATATGCACGGGTTAAAAATTGGAGAATTTATCGCTTTTGAGGCATCACTTTTTTCTCTTTTTAAGATTATTGGAAAATGATAAAGGAGGTTGTGACATTTGGCGACTTATCGTCAACAAAAACTTACAACATGACGCAAATGTCTGCCGTGTACCCTAATCTTCTATCTGACCAATAAAGGGCAGTGCTATAAGAAGATATTGCCCGGAGAAGAACAAAGAAGAAAATGGGAATGAACATGAAACCTGTGGTGAGAGTTTTCGAAAGTTCCTAAATATCGACGCATCCGTGATCTAATAGGCATGCGATCGTTTCAAACTGGATTATCAAGGAAAAAATAACGCAGGTTCCGAGAAAAAAAATTTAACATTCTATTCATTTTTAGATGGTCAAAAAACGCTTTTATAAATGTTGGTGGTTGCGAAATGAGAATTTGACGTTTTTCTGTCGTATTAATAACACGTGACTTTAAAAAAATAACGTTCTCTTATGATAACTTATAATAAGTTTGATATAACAGATTTCATTCTTTTTTTCTTACATTATTTTTCTACCCTATCTAGTTAGTGGATGGCAACTTGTTATCGGCCAGTTTTTAAAGAATTTAAAAGTTTCTCAATGAAGGGCACTGTAAATCAAAGTGCAGGAAACTATATGTATAACAGACTGTTATTTTCAAGCACTATGAAGATAAAAAGTAACTTATTTCTGTAATAAAAAGTAAAGTTATTTCTGCAATGACTTGATCCTGTCCGAGCAAATAAGAGGGTAGCGTGTAAAGACAACTTCTTTATTTACAGCAGTATGTACATAAAAACAACTCGTTCTCGTCTAAGTTAATATGTTTACATTATAGTTGACAGTTATACGTGAATAGTT
This sequence comes from Argiope argentata, assembly GCA_026289955.1. Lineage (NCBI taxonomy): Eukaryota > Metazoa > Arthropoda > Arachnida > Araneae > Araneidae > Argiope > Argiope argentata. The sequence goes on along the minus strand of JAOUZG010023451.1, from coordinate 829,280 downwards.
CCTCGATTAATTTCGGAAAAACAACCTCACAAGAAAAACTAACAAACTGTTGGCGCATCAGAATTCTGCAGAGGTAGTTCAAGGGATCCACCAATAATCATCGAGTGGATCTTAAATCAGAAGCTCGATTCTTAGGAAGCATCTCTCACTTCCTTCAATGCGACGATCCTCCGAAGATCTCAAAACTTAGAAGTCTCTCTGGAACTCTCCAGATCTCTCTGTCAATCCCTCCCAGGGATTCCTCTTCTTCTTTTTTTCCACCAAAATCTTGCATTTTATTTTCTGTCATAACTCCGCCTCTCATTTTCACATTGGTGCACTTGAGATCCCGGCTACCCAATAGTTATTCAGAAATATCCCCTGTGGTCTCCAGTTGGGAGTGTTCGGTAAGGATTCATCCTCATAGCTAACCCTCCATAATAAAGAAAGATTTACATCCGAAGGTTTTGACTCTCTGCCTCTTTTGATACGATTTATTTCCTTGGAAGGACGGAAAATGTACGAGTGGTTCATTATCTTGACTCGACTCTAAATTCGAATTATCCCATTAAAGGGGAGAGTCCCCTGTCTGGAGCAATTTCAAAGTGCAAGGGTGATACAGTTCATCCCACAGATGACCTGGGGTTACAGCGGTCAAAACAGGTGTCCCTTAGCGAGGGAAAGAATCTTTACATTTCCTTTATCATATTCTGTTTTAACTTGGTTACACAAACCTGTTTTGAAAATAGTACAAAGGTTATTTTTAGGACTAATTTCGTATTTCCAATCTTGTATAAATGATGAAAATGATATTTGAGCTAACAACCCTTTCTAAAATTTCGTCTCTAATTTCCTGACGACAAATCGATTTGACAAAGAAAGTTTTTAATTAACTATATTAATTATTTTCACTCTAGTCATTTCTATAAACTCTAAATTGTGAAGACACCATTGGAAAAAAAATTACAGAGATGTTCTTTTTTCAATTCCTACTATTAGCTCACACCTTCCGTGT
>JAOUZG010023451.1:791820-828186 GCA_026289955.1 Argiope argentata | reverse complement strand
TTTATAGTTTTTTCAAACAGTAAATCATTAATTTTTTTTACTAATTAAAAACCAACTTTCTGGCCAAAAATCTGGTGGGGAATCATCATTTGGCGTTGAAAATTCAAAGCCAATTGAGTGTGTCCTGATTTATTTTCAACGGATACGAACTTGGTTTTGTTTTAGCTTGAAATAATTTTGATAAATTAATTGTAATTATTTAGTAAAATGTTACTAAAATAAAAAAATCTTTATTGACTTAAGTAGGAATTGACTTAAATTATTTTTTTATATTACTTATTTGTTGTTGCTGGCGACAATAATTCATACATACCGGTACGAGTCTACAATCCTTTTGACTGCAATGGGAATCTCACCCCTGAAAAGAGAGAATGACAGGGGATGCTGAAAATCAGAAAATAGAAATTCCTTCTGAAAATCAGCCTGTGATGTCATGAAGACTATATAAGTGGAGATGCTCACATGAGTAATTCAGTCTTTAATCAGAGAGTATGTCACTATACAAACTTTTTTGTTTTGTTAACCTCTAAGGCCCATTTTTATTTAGCACTTTTCTGTCTACATATGTTGTTAATATATACAAATTTTGTTTTTTGGAGATATCTTTATTGATTTCCATGTTGCCCGGAATAACTGTAGAATAAAACATCGTTTTCTATTGTGCAGCATATTAATATTCGCTCACGATATATCCATCTGACGTTTTTCGTAGCAATATAACATACAAAGATATAAAAATAGTGTCAAAAAGATATAAATAATTATTTAGCTGTACGAATACTTAATTTTGATGTCTTCGCTTCAATTTTGAATTGAAATCGATTATCAAATTATTAAAATACCGTATAAATAAAAACTTTATTTAAAATTCCTGTAAGAACCAGCGTTATTAAAAGTGCGTTTGTTAGCTTTACAAAGATCTAATTAATAGTTTATTCCAAGTTTGGAACAAATAATTAAGAATGATATTCCTTTTTAAAAATCGGATTTCCCTCACGCGGCAGAGTTCCAAGATTCCGAATCAAGATTAATGGAATCGAATGACAATCTGGTTCCCAGAATCTCAGTAACGACCTGTCAGGCAAGATTTCGCGACCCACCACCCTTCATTATCTACGGTTTGGGTATTTTCTTTTTCGTCCAGATGCGGATCTGATAATCCTGTCGACTTGACAACGGAGGGTTGCCACCGCTAAATATCTATTTTATCGGCAAGTCTTTGAGGGGGAAGTTTTCGAGATCCTCATCCTCCTTCTCGACGTCGGTAAAAATCAATGGGGGAACAGAATTTCAGAATCAGACCATTTCCACTGGTTTCTGATTTGTAAAAATTTCTCGCCCTTCGCCCTACCTTGAGTCGAGAAATCGATACATCCCGAGGGGGAATTGAAAACAACTGCAGAGATACCGGAGGATGCTTATCTTTAAATATGGAGTTCTTGTAAAGTGTACTCAGACGTGAGAATTGAGCTTCAGTGGCAAGAGTATGGAACAGGGGGGGTGAGAATTCTTGAGAGTGGTGTGTGGTTTTCTGATTTTTATGGATGGATTCAGCAATCACGCAGATTATATAGCGTTTTTTGAAGTCCACGCCTTCTCTATTTCCCAAAGATTGTTCCGACTGAGACCGTTCGAAGTGCTTTATTTGAGCTTTTAACCAATATTTGTTTTCTCTATCCAGTTATTTGATATCTGGTATTATAGTACATATCTTTAGAGAATATTCATTTGAGGTTTCAAGATAAACTAGTATGAAATCACATTTGCTCATATAGTGGAGTAAAGAAACACAGAGAATAGGGGATCATGTAATACCATTTTTTTTTTGGTAATCATAAGTATTAGTGTATTTATTTCAGTTTTCTGAAATCACATATGACAAATTTTCGAATTTATATTGTTTTCGGATATAATTTGTGTCCGGTTCAATATTTATTTGAGATATGTAATTTTTATTGGACATTAAGATGGTTTTGTACGTTACATTTTTAGTAACCTAAAAATAAGAAAATCTCAAAGAAGATAAAAACGTATAGAATGCCACGAAAGCTACAATTGTAATTATTTCTTCTTTTAAAGTCAAAGATTACGAAGTTTGTAAAAATGTAATGTCTAACCCCATAATGTATAAACAAGTAATATAAAAACCATACTTAAAGTAAAAAAAGGTATAAAATAATTATTGATTTTTGCAAGAATTGAATTCTTCACTTTCACACGAAAAATACAGAAATCCCAGCATTTTACCGGTTGCGGTACTGCCTGTGAAGTTCAATTTTCATTACAAACCTCTAAAGCTTTATTTAAAGTGCTAAAAATTAATTAAATTTCATGAATGAATTAATGTTTTAAATAAACTATATTAACGTTGAGTGTCATCCACTACGAGTTTAAAAAATTGTATTTGTACTTGAATGAATGAATTGAAAGTATTTTATTAGCAATTGAAAATTTGAACCTGACATATTTAAGGGAAATGTGAACTAAAAGTAGGAATTGATAAAAATAAAGCAAAACATTTATAAAAATCAGCACCTCAGAAATTAAAATTACACAAACAAATAACACTTCAAAGAGAGAATTCGACTGACTCACTTTAGCTCTCTCGCATTTAAATAGTTTTCCTTTGCAAAAAAATTTCAAATAACATTGATTTGATTTGCTGACAGAGATACCATTAGAATTTTTTATACTTCCAGAAGTTTTATTTTTATGTACAAATCAGTCGCCAAACTTATCGCCAAAATTGAGGTTTATTGAGTTGTATTCGTTTAATTGCCTTTGTGCTCAGTAAATATGCTTAATTAATTCCAAAATCTGTGCACTGTTAGATATTAATTAACGATAACATGGGTATATCGATACTAACTAAACATTTTACAACGCTTGGCTTTTACACCATGGCACTCCTTTCACCTATATATATATATATATATATATATATATATATATATATAGGGAGAGTAAGAAATAGTATTAATTTTTAAAAAGTAATGTTAAGTTTACTCAATCCGAAATCCGATAATTATTCTTGTAACTAGAAATTGAACCTATTTAGATGGGCTGTTATTCTGTTAACTGTAACTCTTACATGATTGTCAAAGATTATAATAGGATATTCCATGATCTTTCCCGCTGTAATCTAACCAACTGTAGTAGAAAATCTCATATAGGTTGGTAGAGTAGTTACGAAAAAAAAAACCCAACTGGACTGGTCTCTGCAAAACATTCTTGCATATTCTAGGATAAAGGTGTTATCTAAGGGAACGTCTTGTATAGCATTGGCTTGCAATAGTTCCGAAATATTAACCTCTAACGTGAATAAAGCATTTTTTCAGAATCTAACTTTTCGTCTTTGGTGAGTTATTTGGCGATTTAGTATATCTGGCAATCAAATTTCTATTTTAGTTGCATTTTTCCCTACCAATTCAATCAAAAAATTTGAGACAAAGCTAAACTTTTAATTAAAAACTCCCATACCAAATTTGATATATTTAAGAATTTTTCACGTTTCTAAAAGAACAAATTAGCAGAATATCACACCTTCATTCGATTTGGCTCAAAATTTGATAGATTTCTAGACTAAAGGTGCTGATTCTCTGTACCAAATTTTAATTATATCTCTCTCTTTCCTTTTGTAGTTATCGAACTAAATTATATTTGAACAGTCGCTCGCTAACCCTTGTTTCCTTACTGTGGGATTTTCTTCATATATAATACTCGCGAATTTTCAACTTAAAACTAATCATTAAAATCAGATAGAAACTAGTAATGGATATAAACAAGAAAAAATTTATTCACAAATACAAAATTTAAAACAAATAAAATTGAAATCTTCTATCTGAAATTCCATGCTATCATGAACATTATTATTTTTGAGGTATTGTTTGTCTTAATTAATTTAAGTCATTGACCAATTTAAACAGGTTTGAAATAATCATGTGACTACCAGAATTCGCATGCGGCGATATATCGAGAATCGGGTGTATGATGGACATTCGTGCCAAGTTATAACTTTTTGTCGGTTATAAGTCGCCAAATGTGACAAACATCTTTACCACTTTCTAATAGCTCTAAAAGCGTAAAATGGATGTCACAAAAGCGATAAACCATTAACTTCCTGCGCATCCGTTTTGTGGCTTCAAAAACCTCAAACCAATACAACATCATGTTCTCACATAATAAAATAATTTTAACACCAACAAAAAATTGTAACAACGTCATCATTGACTTAAACTTTTGAATTAAAAATTAAATTCCTATTTTAAAATGATTTTTGCCAATAAATCTTCAATTGTGACAACCTTCTCTAGTTTTTTTACTAATAGCCTTAAAAGCGATGAATCGCCAAATTGTTACCGAATTATTTTGAAGCTTTCAACTACTTAATCCAAAACAACATCATGCTCTTTCCTGATAAAAAAAAATGTTGAAAGAAACTAAAATAAAGATTAAAATGAAATCTGCTATGCATATTTCAATGTATCGTGTGATATCATCTTTTCTTGGACGGTCGAGCACCGCGTGCTCGTGCAAGTTAAACTATATTTTTTATTCATTTTAACGGTTTCATCGAATGAGTCACTTTAGTATTGCAAACAATCCAAAAAAAACTTTGTCTCGCATTGATTGTTTTAAGAAATATCACAATTTATATTTATTTCATTTCATACAATCACGTGCTCAAAACGACATTTTTCTTGGTTTTATTTTCTGGAGTCATTCACTTATTTTTTTAATCGTAGCTTTTGTAACTGCGATGACAACGCGTTATTAAAAGCTGATTTTTTTGGAGATGCTCGTGCAGAAAATAAAATTTTTATTTTTCACCTACGGTGCTTTGTTGACGCCCAAAACCATATCCTAAAAACAACATTCCGTTCTGACATGATAATTAAGGATTACATATACATAATGCTTACACAAATTAACGAAAACTCGAATAAATGTTATTTCGAATGAAAATTATATTATTTTCACAAATTTTAATTTTTTTTTTTTAAGAAAATAGGGTTTTAACAAACATAAAATATTCACTGAATGGTGATAAAATATTGTTCTTGTTTTAGTTTCTTTTTCTTTTCCCAATATTGCCCACAATTGAAAATACTCTTTCAATGGCTACTTTTTTGTACTTTTATTCATTATCCTCTATGATGAAAATTCAACTTTCGGTGTCTTTGGATTTGTAAGTTTTTCTTGTGAGTCTTCAAGAAACTTATGAACTGATATTATTTTCCTGAATTCTTTTTAAAATGCCTTATTTTGATAAATAGTTTCTTCGATTTGTTCTCCATCACAGTTGTTTTCCTCAGAAGAATTTGGAAATATTCAAGAAATTATTTCTATTTTAAAACTTTGAAAAAATGTATTTGCTACCCATTCCATAGAATAAATAGCAAATCAAATACGTTTTAAAATAATTTTTACATAATAATATGAATTCTTTAAACAAGACTTTCTTAATTTAAAAAACCGGTTTTCAAACGTTATAAATTTACTTTAAAAACTCGGTTTTTTATAATCAGATTAATAGTATTTGAAAATACGTCAAACTCTATTTCTAAGAGCTCCTCCACGAAAGGGTTAGTAAGAGATATTTTGAAAATAGTCTCCTCTTAAAACAGAAGTATGTTATCTTGGCATGCTTCTGTTTACATTCGATTTCAACATAACATGCTTAGGTAGTTTCGCCATGCTGCATTAATTGTTTTTTTAGTCGGCTTGCTGGCACAGACGTAGCGCATCTTCCTCGTGTTCTGGAAGTCCCGGGTTCGAGTCCCGGTTCGGGCATGGTTGTTCTTCTGTGTGCTATCTGTGAGATGTGTGAATGTGCCCCCCTGTAAAAAGGGGGTAGCAAAGTCGTACTCTTGGCCCTAGTTGGCGCTACTCAAATACAAGAGACGCTTCATTCGGCTTAAATCTGCTGCTGGGCTCAGCAGCGGGCTTGTCCATGACAAGTGCCATTTGACACAACAACAACAACATTGTTTTTTTTCCATCGCCGATTTTGTATCGTATGGTATTCTGTTCTAAATACCGATGTTTTATACCAAAATGCAAATTTTAAATCAACTATTAATTCTAGATTAACCGTTATGAACTATACGCGAAAGTATGAAGTGAATTATTCATCCAAATTAAGGTTCAACTAAAATTCTTAGTGTAACACTTTTTTCAAGAAAACTAACTTGTTCTTGCTTCAAAAAACAATGATATTACGAAAACTGGGTACTTGTGTTCTAAATTCTTATTTTTGGCATGGACTCAAAAGTTGTTCTTCACTAAACACGTTATGATTTATTTTGTGATGTGATATTCTATATGCAGTTATTTAAATAAATCTTTTCTCGTATACCAATTCAATAGGCAGGGAATTTTCAGGGTTCTGAGTTCTGATAAAAAGAAAAGAAAAATATGTTAGGCAGAATGCAGATTCTTTCTAGAACGAAATTTATTTTATACATTCGTATTAGATGAACAAAATTTATTTCAAACATTATTCAAATTTTATTTTATTCATTCTCGTCAGATTTAGATTCTTCTCATATTTTTAAAAAAATTCTGACGAAACTGAAGAAATTTATTTAAGAAATTTTATTATATGAATAAAACTCATTTAATTTTTTTCTAATTAGATTAATTTAAATTGGACATTCTTATTAGATTTAAAATCTTTTGGTCATTTTTATTTCTTTTAAAAATTCCAAGAAGAAAATTTATATTTATTTCAAGCCTTTTTAAAACATAATTAAAATTTATTTAAATCCTTCTTATTAGATTTGGAATTTTATAATTTTTTGAATTAAAAAATCCTACAAGATAGACAAAAAAATTGAACTATTTATTATAATAACTACTTTATTAAATGGAAAAACTTATTTTAAACTTTCTTAATAAATAAATAAAACTTATTTTAAATATTCTTATTAAATTAAAATTTTATTAATCAATTTTAATTTTTAGACATCCTTAGCAGAAAACTAATATTTATTTTAAACATTTTTCAAATAGAATAAAAATTTATTTAAGGCATTCTTTCAAACACATTCAAATCATACAATTTTTGTGATTAAAATGTGTAATATTCGTTATAATTATTCACTAAATTGTTCTGAAAGAAATGTTTCTTATCAATCATATATTTAAATTATACGCATATTTTTATTAATTATATTTCTACTTTTAACTAGATTAAAGCTTCAGTCAACAATTATATTTCGCTTGTTAGACTGTTGCTTTAATTTTTAAATTGTAATTTTTTAAGAACATGGCGTCTGCATCTATTATAATAAAAAAATCGCAGTTTTTATACTATGTATTTTAATTTAGTAACTAATTTATTTTAATGGTATACTTCATTATTAATTTAAAAAATACTCTTTAAAAATCGTATGTACATAATGCAATTAACTTTTCTCTTTTTTTCTGTAAAAAATATATTCATATTCAAGCATCGTTTCGTTCTACGTAGTTTAGATTCATTTTTCAATTTCAAGGAAAAATATCATTTAGAAAAAATAGATACTCTATGTGAATAAAAGAGTAATTTAAAAAAATTAATGAGCCATATTTTAATTAAGTATAGATTTAAAAATTCGATTCTATAGAAGTTTATTTTTTCTTGACAAAGTTGAAATTAATTTATATTAAAAATATTAATGCAAAACTAAGATTAATTATCTTTATATATTATAAAAAGTATAAAATCAATTATAATTTTTGCAAATTATTTTTAAATTTTTTTTATATAAATAAGGTAACTCGTTTAATTCTTTTCATTTCTACATACCATCAATTTAATCATGTTCAACAAAACCTCATTTTTTACATTTCTGATACGCTAAGAAAAAAACTTTAATTATATCAACCATTAAAGCAAAGACGATTCTTTGAGCGTTTAGAATGTTTTATAAATTACTTAGGGAAAAAAAGAAATTTATTAGAAAAGAGAGAGAAAATTTTAAAGTTAATTTCCGTGATGATTAAATTACTTTGAATAATTCGAATTCTTCAAACAGCAAAACTGGCAAATTGATAATTTATATAGATGCACTAATTTCGTTCCTATAGAAATAAATATACAAGACATCATTTTCAGTTAAATGTCAAATAAAAATATATTTAATCTCTTCAATTCTTGAGAAGATTTTAAAAATCCAATAAAACAAACATTTAACAAGAATAGTTGAGCCATCATGAGAGATAAGATATTCAATTTTTATTTAAACATTTATCAAGCAAGTGGAAACAGCTGTTTCAACATTCTGTCAAATAATTCAAAAGCAAACGATTCTTATTTATATGTATATTTTTAGAAAAAAATTTTCATGATAACTTTTAGAGATATGATTAAATACAAAATTTTTTAGTTTCATACGCTTTAAAGATTCATTATTCGATTCTGAAATCTATAGGGATAAAATTATTGGGTTTGAGACTAAAAACAGTAAATAAATGTGACCGTTTTAAATACTTCAGAAGAAAAAAAGTGGGTTTGATAAAAACAAATAACATTAAAAAAATCCTTACAAATAATATTTTTAAAAAACCCCATTAAAATAAGCAAAACTCTATATGCTACTTTTCTAGTCGTTTATATAAATGAACTCAAAATAGGTGTTACAATTATTGGAGTTATTATTAAGCTTTTAAAAAATTAACTTTCTTTTAAAAAACATGAATTGATGAAAATATTTATGCGTCAGCATCTTTTTAATCTATTTCTTTACACAAAAGATCATTTCATCGGTAACTTTAGAAAAAGATTAACGAACACTAAATATAGTCGAATTAGACAATTTAAAAAGATTTGCTATTACCTGTATGCACCGTTAATGTTTCTTAAACACGTACTAAGGGTAGAAATTTTTAATTTCTAATTATTTATATATAAGATAAATTAAATGATATTAAAATATTGTGTTACATAATGTGAGAATTTTTTTTTCAAAATATAAAATGGACTGAAACCTTTGTTAATTTTTTTTCTTTAATATTTAAAGCACTATTGGACGAACACACTTATCGGAAACGATTCAGAAAGTCTGTTAAGATACGATTAAAATAGACATCCGATATCTAAGGACTATTTTACTAACCAAGCAAATTTTCATCATATTGTGACGGGCAGTCCTTATAGAATAATATTATTTGACATTATAATAGAATAATATAATTATCTTAAATCTGTTCTAAATAACATTGAACAGGAAATTATATGGAATAGTTGAAATCTATTTATTTTAAGGATTTAAGAGGATATTGCCATAATATTCTCTATGCTTTTATTTTTTAGTACTTTTTCAGAATAATAATAATTTTAGAGCTATTTTTTATAACATTTAGTAAAATATAATAGAATTTAATATTTACCACTATATTTAGTATTATAAATCGTCGGTATATTTCCCCTGAGATCGGTTCCCTATATTATAAAAATTGATAAGGATTTAGAAAAAATGTTGGACTAAAATCGAATGAAACCTACACCTTTTTTCTATCGGTTTCAATCATTTTCGATGACATTAGATAATTTTTTTTGAATTTTTACCTTAGAAGATTTTAAAAAGGACGTATAGTGCCTTTAAACATTTTTTTAAAAATCTTTTAAAACAAAAACAAACAAAAAAAAATCGAACATCACCCTTTTAACTTGCGCATTCAATTTCGTTAACAGTATCAACGTAAGCTAACGCGAATTGTCATTTCAGCTTAAGCCTCTTTTAACATGAAATATTCATGACAAACTTTTACCGTTAAAATCTTCAACGGAAAAAATATGTCAGTATAAAACTTTATATTTCATAGAACGTTTTTTTAGCAACTTTGAAGGCTTCCTCCTTTTAACTTTCCGCAAAGAAAATAAATGAAGAAAAATTCTGACCTTAGTCGTTACGACCTGTAACTGAAAGTAAAAGGAAGTTCACATAGATTATGGCCGAGCAATTTGGCAACGATATTTTTTTTAAAAATCGTCTGAGAAAAAAATAGAGACATGAATTCGAATGTTTGATCGCATTAATGTATTCTGCAGTTATTTTTCTCAAATATTTTTCACCCCGATCTTTTTTATTCAGAATTTTTTTCTCTGTATTTTTAAAGGATAAAAAAAGAAACTTCAAGTCAAATAATGGAATTTAACTTCTTTTTTTTTATTGGAATGTTATTACTCCCTGGATATTGAAATAAAATGAACGATGTTCTAAAAGAGATGTTGTTCAGACTGGGAAATATTTTTTTTCTATTTATTATTTTTTAAATGGATTTTTTTTTTGTAACAGAATAAATTTATATCCAAATTCAATAGGTCTATTAGAGTGAAATAATATTTTCCATCGTTTTAAATCGAAATGATTTTATTTTTATTTTATCTTCCTTAAGTTTTATTTAATAATTTTAAACATGATGGTTATAGTTATTAAATGTGATTCTATTAAAAATACATTATCATTATATTTAAGATGGCGAATTTAATACAAATATTAAATGCTAAAAAATAATACAAAATATTTACGTTGATTATTTTTAATCTACCCTTCTTTTTATTAAAACATTTTGTAAATAGAAACTATTGCTACATTTTTATAGTTTTTGCAAATAGATTATTTTTAAAAATATAATTGGTTTCTTTGATACTTCAAACTTTTTTTTATTTCAACCGCCTTTTCGTTTCATTAACATAAGAAAGTCTTATGATATTTTGTTGCGGCTGTTTCGTTCAATATTTTGTTCACTGTTTACCTAAATAAGTTTAATATAAAAAATGCAAAGAAATTATTCTTAGAAAAAAAATTCTAATTGAAATTAATAAGAAATAAAGGAAAACTTCATAAAAGTATTTTACCATAAACAACTATGAACTAATTTAATAGTAAAATTATGATTTTATGCTTTGGTAAAGATATAAATTATCGTCATCTTCTGTGCTAAATATCATTAAATTAGTTATTTCTTTTCCTTTCATTCAGATTTTAATTGATACTTTTATGTAACAACTTTACTATTGCTCAATAGATTCAAGTTGAAAATAAATGTCTCAAAAGCGAAAAAACACGAATTTTCTGCCCGTTCAGTTTGTAGATTCAAAATCCTCAAACCGAAACAACATCATGTTTTTTACACGATAAAAAAAACCAATGCATCTACTTAAGCAAATTCAAAACATTAGCTTTTCAACTGTACCCCTTCTTATTTAAGAATTTTTTTGTAGTTTTAATTAATATTAAATTATTTTAAGGTAGACTTACGACGTACTTTTAAATGTATTAATAATTTGTTTTATATATGTATGCACAGTGATGGCGTTTTTACATAAGCATTTATTTTAATATATGTTCTTTAAAAATAAGATATTGATAAACAAATCATGCTTAAATTATTATTATAACTCCGAAAAGAACTTTTTTTACCCTTTTAATATCTGATTTAATAGGTTTATTTATTACTTAAGATATGTATTCTTTTTTATGACGTGATGTTGTTTTGGTTAGAAGGTTTTGATGTCTCCGACATTTATGAGCAAAAGATAAAGATTATGGGCCACCGTTAATTATCGGTGCAATTTTTTTACCTGCTTTTACCAGTATTGCCTTATTATTATGTATGCTTCTTTGAAAGCAGATGCATTTTTAAAAGGTTGACCCGCTTTTACCAGTATGACTTTCTTATTACGTATGCCTTTTCACAACATATGCGTTTTTAAAAGGTTAACGTTGAACTATGACATCATAGCTTTTATTTCGTCTCAAAATCGGTTGAGCTCCAATAATTTGCTATAAAAATAAAAAAAATAAACATTAAAAAATTATTTTAATATCCTTTCTTGTCTTAATTGTAAAATAAAGAATATTGCTATTTCATGTTGGTGATTTTTTCCTTATCTGCGTAACTCATATGATACCTGATTTTTTTTTGATAATTGGTTTTATGTCAAATCAAAAATACCTATGGATATTTCTATGTGTAATAAATTTCATTATTACTTTCTAGTATACTATATATAAAGATCAAAATTACAAATTATGAAAAAATTCGAACTCGAGATTTCAAGTTTTATACTTCCCTGAGTTCAAAAAACTCATTTTCGGGAAGTGTCTGACGCTGTGAAAATATAACTCAAAACCATTTTCAGCTAGATGGATGAAATTTAGCATACAGATTTAAAAACAAATTTGTAGATTAATATCAAATTTAGAAGATATTCCATTCAGAGGAAATTTGTCTGTCCAACTATTCAAATAATCGTGGAGACTGCAAAATAAAGAGTGCTATATAGATAAAATTCAGAATACAGATTTAAAATCTTTAGAATAGACACCTACCAAATTTTGAAGGAAATCCAACGTGAGTTGTCAGTCTGTCGATATGTAATTTAAAAAAACATGTAGACTCAAAAGCGGTATGTCTTAAATATTTCAAAATTGATATGGTATTTTGCAACTAAAATTATAGTTTCAGGACAATTTTTTATTATTATTTCAATCGTTTTGAAAAACATGTCTAAAACACAAAATCGATTTTTAGATAATATTAAACGCATTCCAAGGATTAATCGCCAAAATATTCGCCAAGATGCACCCGATAAATATCCCAATACCAATACCAGCAGAAATCAGCAGGGCGTTCATTGGGGTAACAACTTTATTATAAAAAAGCCGCAAAAGTTTTAAGAAGACCATTACGGCTGTTTTAATGTCATATTTGTACAAAAAAAATCAATTGTAAAAATATTTAAAGCAGAATGAATGAGAAGGAGAAATCTCTTTCTAGTATTCCTGCTTAGACTACATAAAAAGAAATCATTCAAATTTCACTAAAAAAAATTGTACTAACAGCTAATTGATTACTGAAAAGAGCATTTTATAAAAATGCAAATAAATTGTATATAATTTCCAAAAACGAAGTAATATTTTTTTAGAATAGCAATCTTTATTTTCCTTAAACTTTTTATTATGAAAAACGATGTGAGTTATTTTGAACATAAATATTAAATAAATAAAATAGAACTAAGTAAAGAAAAATCTTTTTTTTTTCTTCTGATCTACATAAATAATAATTATTCTTGAAAAACAAATTGATTCAGAAGAGTCAATAAATGACGAAAAAAAGTGTTTGTTTTTAAACCAAACGAAAATGACAAAAAGAAAATGTAATTAATTTCTAGTGGACGTGAAGCAATACTGAAATCGAATTTTTTTTAACGTGAAAACAGTTTTTGTTCCACTTTTTAGTGAAGAATTGCTTTTTTTCCATAAAAAGAATTAATTTTCCTAAAGACGTGATAAACATTTAGCAGTTTTAAACTGTCAAAATAATTTATCCTTTTTTCACCAAACATTTCGAATTTCATAGAACTTATTTAAAAAATGAAAGGAAGAAAGTAGAAAGAAAGTGTGTATGATTTTTTTCGTTGAATATGTCACTTATAATCTATATAAAAGATTTCTAAAGATTAAAAAAATTATTATTAAATGCTTTTACTTGATTTAATTTCTTATTTTATGAGTTTCATGACAAAATAAGTTTTTGGTGGATTGCTTAGTTCATATTTTTAAAACGTTGTTACCGTCTTTTTTTATTGTACATCATGAAGCTTGATATGCTTTATTTATAGTATAGGCTTTAAAAAAAAGTTACATTCTTGTTTGTATGTTCCTATAAATCGATAGCAATTATCCCTTTGAAATTTTCTCGCAAATTACCTAATTAAGATATAATCTTTCCACATAAATTTTCGGACTTTAGGGGAAATAAAGTTCAAGGCATAAGATTTCTTGTTAATGAATTTCAAGCAAAAATCAACAGAAATTTAAAAGAAATTTTAATATCAAATACCATGTTTCATCTATCTAATTAAAAGCTTTTATGAGTTGCCGGCTTTACAAACAGATTAAGGAACATAATTTCAGAAATGCGTTTTTCGAATTCAGAGGTACATGACGTAAAGATTCGTCGAAACTTACGAAATAAAATCTTTTGGCGAATTATTATCTTTGCATATTTTGTATAAGAGAAAGAAAACGATATTAAAAATGCTGAAATTTTGTGAAAACAATTTTTACAAATTAAATCTCGCCAAACGATTTTTTTATTAAAGGATTATATATATAAATTAATTTTAAATGTTATAATAAAGCTTTATTTTTAGAAATAAAATTGGAGGAGAAAATATATTTCCCTCGACGATGACCTACGTAAAATAATTTTCGATGCAGGTTAAATTAAGTAATTTTTAAAACTCCACTTATTCCCTGAGCTCTCTTATTAATTAACTAATATAATGTAAAGCAAAGATTTAGTGGAGTCATTATTTTCCGAACATAAGATAATTGAATGAACCATTATTTAATTTCTGAATTGCCCTAATTATACAATTCATAACAAGACACAAGAGCACTTACTGCTGAACAAGCCTTACTCCTGTAGGACGACCGAGTACCTTCGCCTACTATTACAGTGCAAAGCCGTCGGGACTTAATGTATTTAGCATGGAAATTTTTCAACTATAAAGAGTATTTTTCGGGAAAGGCGCTTAACGAGCTCTTAAGCATTCTTAAGTGGCTAATTTGCGAGTTGAGATGAAAAACCACCTGGCAGGATGCCGGATATTATTTTTAAAGTTCTTTTTTTGTGTGTGTGTGAGAAAAAAATTTAAAGAATTAAAATTAAGCACTGGGAGTTTCCCGTCCGAACTTGGAAACTTGCCAACTTTCCAGATTCAGGAATTTTATCTCGAAATTATAAAAAAAAATTAAACTTTCGAAGGGGAAAAAAAAGATTTTTTTTCCTCTTTCAAATAATTTTGCGGAGAGCTTTCAGAGTTGCAAAGATAGAACAGCTGCATTTTTAATGCCAGCTGCTGCGTAATTAAAAATGCACGGTGAGTTCTTGTTATAGGTGGCGCGAAACAAAAGCAATAAATGTACGTTCGACTCCAAAAAAAGTTTCTTTTTTCTTATTTTGTTTTTGTCATGTCACTTTCTTTGAAATGACTCGGGAAAAATCTTCGGTAATCAAGGCAAGATAAAAAGAAATTTTAAAAGCTGGTTATTAAACTTTAATTTTAAAGGAGAAAAAAAATACTGAACGTATGTTTTCGCATTTAGCTTGTCTTTTCTTATTTCTCATAAAACAAAAAAGATTCTTTAAAAAAAATGTTTTTTTGAACTTTCGCTTTGATTATGAGAAATTCCTCCGGGAATTTTCTTTCTTGCACACTATTGATGGAGAGTTCTTGCTTTGTGAGTTTGATGTTTTGTCTTAAGGGATAAAACATTCTTCCTTTCTAATGACTTACCTTTCTATATTAATAATAAAATCATTGAAAAAAACTCGTTTTGTCTCATCATTCAAAAAGATGAATGAAAAAAATCGTACTTCTTTAAAGCATATTACATGAACAGAAATGAAGCACAAGGAGAATTGCTATTTTAATAAACTATCTGTGCTGAAATTGCTTAGTATGTATTTTAAACCTTAGGCGCCGAAGTAGATTTTGATTAATAAGTTTTATTAATTGTACTTCAGATACTGTCGTTTCTTTTTTCGGTCTATAATAACTAAAATATATATATTTATGACTTGAGGAATTAGGGTTGTATTGAAAATTAAATTTTATTATTACGATCAAACGATATTTTAATGATAAAAGTTAATTTATTATAGCGATGACAGCAGACGATCTACGGAGCATAGAATATTTTTTCACTCAATTATATATTCATATTTTTTATTTAAAAACTATAAATGTATGAATAATTATTTAGTCTTTGAATAAAATGTCAGCCCAGTTTTTATCAAATCAATATTCACGATTGCGAGATGTCTTTTTAAAACAGCATTTGAAAAATTTCAAACTAAGAAGTTTTTGCTCATAAAAATATAAAATTAAAAATATTACATTGAAAATATGAAAATATTTTATTTTTTAAAAGAGTTATTTGCTTAGATTTCATTTAACCGGGATTTTCAATGTCAGGGTAAGTTTAAAAATAGATTTCATGAAGCATCAAATTGAAATAATTATATTCATTTTTTGATTCGAATTAATTAACAAAATAAAAAGTTATTTCGAATGGTTTATGAACTCAGGTTTCATCTAACTTGGATTGATAATTACAAAACTAATCTAAAAAAACTAAAAATGAATATCGAACAACTGAATCTAAATTTATTTCTACGCCTGTATCCGATTTTATTGATTTATCAATCTGATAAATAATTGATTTGGACAATGGAGACTAGAAAGCTAATAGCCCTGATTCACTTTTTAACTCTATATTATAGATTCTACTTGAAAAGTAGAATTCATACAAAAGACAACAAGATGATTGAAATAGAACTAATTTTGAGAAGACAGATAACTAACTCATAATTAAATTCATTTGCCAACAAAATAAAAATATGTCCTCTCATTGAATTAAAATTTCATTAAAAAAAGTCGACATCTTTTCTTCAAATAAATTATTTTGGGCAACTAACATAGTTGACCGAATCTAAAAAGGATATAAATTATGGAGTTGCGGTAAATTTTAAATAAACCTTCTTTAAATACTGAAACGAAAAAGAAAATTTATGAAAGACTGAGTTGTACGCTTAATTTGAATCATTGAATGGAGGTTAAAAAGAGTGAAAATATTTACAGTTAAAAATTAATAAAGCCTTAAGTGGAACTTCCAACAATGTTTTTTGATAAAAATGATTTTAATACGAAGTAAAGAGGATAAAAATTGGTATAAGTTAGAATTAAAAAAAACAGCATCAAAAATAATGAAATGTAGAAAAAAGTAAAAATTTCAATCACTTAACTCGCAATTTCTTTTCTGACAGCTTTAATAGCAGAAGCCGAACTTAATCTAATTTTCTTTTCACTAGAGTCTGAGATAATACGATTCGGAGGGTAAACCAATCCGCTCGCTGCCATGGAAAAATCTGCGAGCCATTTCAAAGACTCCGCTCTCATAAAGCAAGCAATTAACTTCCTTTTTTGGCTGGGGCCATAAAAAACAGTGAAGAATAAAAGCGATGATGAAAAGATCCATCCTTTTAATTTGCTGAAAGCGAAAAATAGAGAGTTTATACAATTCTATTAAGACCTACAAATAATCCTGAAATAAAGACGCGAAGAAACGATCTATTAAAGCTTGCTTCTTTCTTCTTTCTTTCTGTTTCGGTGAATGAGTCACAAATTGAAGGGTAATTTCTTGAAGAATTTTCTTGAACGCTTCGTTGAATATTCTGAAATTCGAATAAATTTATTCTGCCAAAATAATTCCAAATTGGAGTATTCTATTATTGCAAACATTTTTTTTACGAATTGTTCGTAAAGTAAAAATATCCTCTTATTTTCATAATTAAAAGATATATATTTCTTAAATTAAAAATCTAGAACAATTGGTAAAAGGATTTATCAGAACTCTGAATTTGGTATATATGCAGATGTCACATATTTAAACAGCTGTTTTAATATTTAAAAATATTTAGAATGTTAGTCAGGAAAACGATTTTTTTTTGTTCAATACATTTAAGTAATTATTCTGAATGAGTTAATTCAAAAAGCTCTTTTTAATATTTAAAAATATTTAGAATATCAGTCAAGCAAACGATTTTTTTTCTCGCTAGAATCGAATAATTTATCTGAATGAGTTTTTATTCAAACTGTGAATTTAAATTTTCTAACGCATTTACACATGAAATTTATTTCATTTTAAATCGATAACTTATAGAAGTTTTAAACAAAATTTGATATATAATCAAAATTCCAATTCCTAATATTGTAGAACGATAATGTTAGGCTTAATATGTTTATTTTATTGATAAAATTTTTTCTTAATTACATATTAGTACTAACGTGCACAGAAAGAATGTATTTAATATGATCATAACCTGTATAAATCAAGCAATTAAAACAAAGCATTGTTTTATTTGCTTGATTTATACAGGTTATTATCATATTAAATACATTTTTATAATTAATATATTTTTTAGTTAAAGCATTGTTTTATAACACACTCAAAGGTATTTTCCAAAATTTATGAAAATTAGAAAAAAAATTGTATAATTAAAAATTTAAACCTTTAAAAAGTGTTCTTTTTTACTATGTAAAAACTGATTTTGTGCAATAAATACTCCAAAGTTACTGAAGAAAACTTTACAATTTTTATAAATATTATTTTCAAAAATTTCAAAAATTCTTTCTTTGTGTTCATTCGATGGCCTACAATATTATCTGCCAAATGTAGAAACGAAGTCCAATAATTTGCATATCAGAAAATATGTTAGTCTATAAGAATTATTATATGAATATATTTAGTTGATAGTGTATGTGCTATAATATGGTGATAGAAAACAGTAAACTAAGAAAAGTTGTGTTGGCTGTATTTCTGTAAACATATTTTGGCCACGGGACTGGCGTATTTTGTCATCCGAAATGCATAATTCTATGAAACCAAATTCATATTTTTTATTCCGTTCTGTTTAGATTCCAGGACAATCCTGTCATAAAAGCGTATACAGAAGAACAGTGAAAAATTCTCTCTCTTTAATATTTATGGGGATGAATCACAAATTGAAAAATAATTTGAACGCTTCTCTCAATATTTAAAAATTCAAGAAAATTCGTTCTGTCTCACTATTTCTGTATAGAAATATTCTGTTGGTACATGAAACCAGTATTTTTAAGAAAAGAATTTATACGTTTAGAACAGCATATAAATCGAGAACGGAAAAAGATTGGTATTATGTTAGGGATATCGTTTTTCGTCACTTTCTATTTGGTAGTGAGTAAAATGCATATTAGAGAGGTATTTCTTGAAAGGAGTTAGAATTTATTTTGAACGCTTTGAAGAATGTTCTAAAATACCAGTTAATAAATTCTATCAAAACAGCTGAATATATAAAAGTCCTATTGGTGAGGCATATAAAAATATTGTGTATAAGGAATTGTTTTCAAAAGAAAAGTCACTTGAAACAGCGGAGGAAAATCAGATCATATGCATTTAAATTATTGCATTTTAAGATGCATACTTTGGCCATATATTTTGCAAATAACGTCACCGCGTTTATGCAAATAATTGGCGATATATTTATCATAAATGTATGCAATACTAAAGAAATAACTATGGAATCTTTTCTTCTTTATTTACATAACTTCTTCTTTACTGAATTCTTTTAGAGCTTTTATGCTATAAGAAATATGTCCTATAAATATGACTTATGCTAAACTATATATCCTCAATATTATTCTTATGCTCTAATACAGGGTGTCCAAAAAGTTCCCGTACTGACGATTTGTGAATTTATTTTACAAAAACAATAAGTTTAAAAAGAATTATTTTTATGCCAATGATAAAAAGCACTTTTAACATAACTAAGGAAAAAATACTGAACTTACATTTATAATAAATGCTCAAAATGTCCACCCCTTTCTTGGAGACAAGGCTGAACTCGTAAGCGTATGTTTTTGGAAACGCGTTTTAACATGCTAGGAGTGATTTCTTGTATCTTTTGGGTGATTGCGATTTTCAAATAATCTATTGTTTGAGGATCACCTTCATAAATTTTGTCCTTTAAATATCCCCACAGAAAAAAGTCCGGGATGGCCAGATCAGAGGATCGAGGTGGCCAAAGATTTTTTTGAGATAAGTCGATCGCCGAAAAAAGCTTCAAGCATGTCCATGGTTTCATTACTCGTATGTCAAAATTTAATATACTTGAAAAAAAATCATGGAAAATGATTTTTTAAATTTGGAGTACGGGAACTTTTTGGACACCCGGTATAATGCTGCTTATTCCTGTGCTATAGTTCTATATATACAGGGTGTCCGAGAAGTCTTTGACACATTTCAAAAATTCAGTTTAAAAAAATAAACGAGATAGAAAGTAAAATTAAGTTATATTTATTACCTCAAATAGTGAAGTTTATTTTAATGTATCGATACATCTCGATGTGGGCCCCGGAGTTTCGGGGGCTACGAACAAATGACTGATGAATTCTATCGACGACACTTCTGTGTCGACCCAGGACACTCCCAGTTTCCAAAAACTTATTTTTCCATGGAATAATGCTGTTACGAGATGGAGAGTCTTTTCCCATATTTTGTACTGAAATTGAGTCAGAGATTTGATTCGTTGAACTTGAGTCAGAGATTTCGATTCGAAAAACCACATAACAGAAAACGCGCGCTCACTTGGAGAAGCCATTTTCTAAATAACTCTTTCTAACGTGTCAGTACCGCAATCTCCCGGCCAGTTTTGCATTTAAAAAAAACTTCACTATATGAGGAAATAAATGTAATTTAATTTTACTTTCTATCTCGTTTATTTTTTTACCGAATTTTTGAAATGTGTCAAAGACTTCTCGGACACCCTGTTTATATTTATGTTATAGATATAATGTTATAGTTTCTATGTTTTATGTAGATCCAATATTATATATAGTATAAATTAATGGGATATATACGAATAATTGAAGTGTAATAAAATATTATTTACTGTGGTTCTGATATCTAAAGGAAGCTGAAATATGTATTCATATAATAAAAATTTTCAGATTTTCTTCTCAACATCAATCCGGTTAAGTGAGAAGATTACGTCTGGAGACGAGCTCATTTAAGATAATTGTTAATGCTCTCTCTGGCGGTGGCAGATTATAAAAGTGGAACGCGCATACGCTTAATCAATCCGAATGCTTACTGTTGTCATGTCCCTATTACTTGCAAACAATGTCGTACTCAAAAATAGGGTCTCGAACCTGAAGCCCTAAGAATCACGTGACAGGACCTTATCAGCAGGTCACTGCCGGCTTCGCAATGATCAGAAAGAATGTGAATTTGTTTTCAGATGCACCCTTTTGTCTTTTCTGTCTTAGGTACATCATTGATATCGGGTATCCAATAGTGACCAGATAAAATTACTCTAAGGGATGATAACATTCCAAGTACGTTGTTAATAAGTGACTGTGCAATTAATGTTATGTTAAGATTCTCTATCTGCTCTAGTACTTGGAATCAGTTCAAGCAGACACATTTGTAGTACTAGCTTTATCTGACACACAAAAGAAAAAGGAACGCAAACGATACCTCAAATTTTACAGTTATTTACAAGGCCTGATTTAGTCTAGTTGGGGCCCGAGGCAAAAACTTTTTGGAGCCCCCTCTGCTTTACTACTTTAGTAATGAAGAACATTCGTTAAAAAAGGAAACACAAAATAAAATTTATATTCGATTTGGGGGCCCACTTATATCGGGGCCTGGGGCAACTGCCCCGTATGCCCCTGCCTTAGTCAAGCCCTGGTTATTTACAAGTCAATGTTGCAGAACTGCCCACATCAGTCAGTACTCAATTCACTGTAGTTCCTCTCCAGGTCTATGCTTGAGTGCTTGCGTAACAATCAAGTTTATTTTATTTATTTATTTATTTATTTATTTTGCAAAAGAAACTTTCAACCACTCGAGTGGATGAAAGTCATTACTATTACGTTACTGTTACGTAAAAAGTAAGAAAGATTCAACTTAATTGTCCCCTTATTATCCAGGGTCTTGGAATATTAACTTTAGAATATTATCTTTTGGATATTGTAATAGTAGTGAGTTGAGTTTCATCCACTAGAGTGGTGGAAAGTATATGTTACAAGAAACTTGAATCATGACTGACGATGACTATTACCACTCAGTCTAACCTCAATTTTCAAGTATTGTCACGATATCATTCGTTCAATTAAATTCTGATTCCATGACCGCAAAGGGGGGCGTAACTTTTTTCGAATAACCCACGCTACATCATTGTGTCGAACGTATCAATATTAAGCCACAAAAATGTTATTTAAACATATCACTGACTATGAAGAAAGATTTCCCTTCGTTTGGATATTAAGGGAAGCTAATATTTCAAGACCCTGGATAATACGGGGACAATTAAGGTGAATCTTTCTTACTTTATGGATATTGTAATAGCAATGACTTTCATCCACTCGAGTGGTGGAAAGTATCTTTTGCAAAAAAACTTGAATCATAACAGATGATGAGTATCAAGATTCATTCCAACCTAAATTTTCGAATATTGGCACGAAGTTGTTGTTGTGACTAATAGCACTTGCCGTGGGCAAGCTCCGCTGATACATCAGCAGATTTTAAGCCGGATATATACGTCTCTTGTTCTACAAGTAGGGCCATCTAGGGCCAAGAGTACGACTTAGTTACACACACGTCACAACCCTTTTTAGGGGGCGGACTACATTCATGCAAATACATTCATACAACTCAGATCGTGATTTAGACCTGGAATAGAGAACGATCAGCTCCGACCCAGTACTCCCAGTGTTATTCCTCTCGATATTGAGAACTTTGCGACCACAAACAGATTTAACGAGCGCCAATCGCCACACACTCGGGGGATGTTTTGGCCGGTGAGCTTTGAACCCGTAACCTAAGGAGTATGAGTCAAACGCTCTACCAACCAAGCCATCCCGGCCCATTGCCACAAAGTCAATCATTCAATTAAACCCCAATTGCATGACCAGGGGTACCTTTATTCGAATATTCACTGAAATGCTAAACCTATAAAATATTCAATATTAAACCACAAAATATTCTATTTAAACATGTAGCTTCCTGTGAAGAAAGATCACCTTTCATTTGCATGTTAAACTCTGTATTTCTTTATGCACATTATGTGCAGCAAAGCGAAATACATCATTATTTAGGTTTGAAGCTAACAATTACAATAACTCTGGCAGCAAAAACAATTATTCTCGATTTTCCATCGACTGAACACAGAATCTTTCTCACTACGCGTGTGCTACCTCTCACATTTCAACCTCCAGACTAATTGCAGAAGTAACGGAAACCATTTGAAGTTTCTTGCACATGGGAAGGTGGCACAAGGAAGGGGATGGAAAAGGGAGGGTTAGTAATGTGCCTCTCATTTCCGGTTGATGTTTAAACGATGGCAACACCTTCTGCTTCCTGAGCACGCTAGGGGGTGTCGTCTGCTCGTTTGGGTGCAGACCGGCACTGATTTATGGCACAATGGAAAAAGAACTCCTCCAGGCTTTTAATTTTCCGTTTCCGTTTTCCCCCAAGAATGAAATGGTTTCGGGAAAATAAGACAAGAGATTTCTCTTACGAGAAAGAAATGTTTTAAAGAAGAGTTGGGGGCCACCTGTGCTTCGTTTCGTCGAAGGTTTTTAAAAGTCGTTAGGGTATTTTTCTTTCAAAGATGTTTCAGACTTTAGAACTTATCTCATGGGGTTTTTTTTCTTTATTTCCTCCTGCCAAATCTAATCGTTTCACTCCATGTTGAAAGTTTGTCCTTCTCAATTAATTTATGATTCGGATAGAAACGACAGTCGCAGTTAACTGACTTGTTTTGGATTTCATGGCAGAAGCAGTCTTTGAGTTAACGTTTTGTTGAATTTCATGGTAATGTAGTTGGACTTTAGGCTTCATTGTGCAAGAAACTGTTCATTCTTTATTGAGTTACTTTGTTGCCTGGTTTCGATTAGGAATAAGTGTCAGGAAAACGTGTTAACTCTTTGTTGAATTACTTGTTTATCGTGTTTGGATTTAGGCTTCACAACTCACGAAAAAATCCGTTAAGCTAACTCTTTGCATCTACTTGGTTACATTAAACATTAAGTTAACTAATTAAATTAACTTTAAATAACATTAAGTTAACTCTTTGTTGAAATAATTAACCCATTTTATTATTAGATGAACAGTTTTTAAGCCTAACGGCACAAAACCCGTTAGACTAACTCTTGCTGAAATACTTGATTATCCCGTTAGGCTTTAGGCCTTACGCCACACAAAGCTGTTAGGTTAACTCTTCTTTGAGTAACTTGGTTATCTTGCTTGGGTTTAGGCTTCATAGCACAAAAAAAGTCCCATTAAATTAACACCGTTGAATATCTTGTTTTGGTTTGGGTTCCTTAGCTCATGAAATTGTCAATTCTTTGTTGACTTACTTGGTTTGGGTTTGGTTTTTAGCTTCACGGTAAGAAGTTGTTTATTATATTTTTTGTTTAATTACTTGGTTATCTTGTTATTTTAGTTTCGGGTCTCATGGCACAAGAAGATGTTAACTCATTGTTGAATAACTTGATTACCCTGTTTGGTTTTAGACTCCATAGCACAAGAAAGCATTAAATTGATTCTCTGTTAAGTTACTTTTTTTTCATTTTGTATTTCTGTAAATGAAACCATTAAATCAATAGTACAGCAATAGTTCCATGGAAGTAATAAACTTTGCAGTAGCTTATAAGTACTGTGAGCTTAATACTCAACCATTCTAAATATTTCTTATATTCATTTCATATTTCCTTCAGCATATATCATTATGGTGGAAATAATTCTGAAAAAAACTTGATATCTTGGCAGTAAAAGCAGCTTCTGTTTTATAATTGGATCCTAGCAATCATTTTCCCCAACTCTACCTTTTCATAAAAAGTTCTTTTAAATAATATGTTCAGTATAATTGGACTTTAAAATCGAATGAGTTGTATTAACTTAACATCATATGTAAGATTCTTTTAGATGTTATCTTTTATTTCTATTAGGAATAATGTTACGATAAAATAAGTGATAATAACTTTGATATACTTGGTTTATATATATATATATATATATATATATATGCTAACAAACACGCGTCGTGATTGTCAACTATTAAAATGGAAGATGATTTCAAGACCATCGCTGAGTTTGTGGCATTTATCTGATCTTCAATGAAAGCTGATGGTATCTCGTATCACGTTACGTCACGTTTATTGCCATATTTATTATTAATGTACGAAGTAAGACGATTATGTTCAATTCATTCTTCCCATGTTCATGAAAGATAATATTTTATTGTGAGCTTTCTTGGGTAGCATTATTTATTTATTTATTTTAATACTGGCTTTTATTCATTTTGCTGTTAGCTTTTCCCCTCGCCTTCGTGCTCGTGGAAATTTCTATGTGTATGTGTGAGATGAGTATGTGCAAATGCGTCAATTTTCTACGCCGTCTCGGGTAATGCAGATAAGAAATGTTTAATTTCCTTTATTCTATATTATTTTAATTCGAAAGTACTTTAAAATGAATCTCAAAAATCAATTAATTAACAATATTTAGCTTTAAATACATAAAACATTAAGAAAATAAACAGAATCGTTTGAAATAATCGAACAAAAACATATTAAGCCTAACCTCATTAGTGTGAGAAAAAAACAAACTGAAGCTTTAACTCATTTGGCGGTGTGGTAATGAAAAGTTTTGGTCGGAGAGTTATATTTTAATTAATAAAATATTAACCTGAATAAATAGTAGCTTATGTATGTATAGTAACCATCTAATTTTCTTCAGCTGTTTTGGCGTAATTGACTAACATCATTCATCCGAACTTTCACATTTATAATAGTGGTATAGATATATATATTTTCAAATACAAAGTTTGCTCTGCGAGTTATTCCTTCAGCATAGATAATCATTCCATGACCCCAAATTTATAAATAAATTGGATAAAATGAAAAAAAAATCTCAAGAATAGTTTTGAAATTTATTTCATACTTTATTTTAATTTGAATAAATTCAAGCATACTGCCTTTATAAATCAAATTGAGATACAAAACAATCCGATATGTTGTTAGAAAAGATAAATTTTGCTTCAAGCGGAAGAGGAAAACCATATTTGTTTACTTGTGCATCTCTTGTATATCATTCTGTAAATACTAATTTCTACTGATGCGGAATATTTAAATGAGAAATAAATCAGGATAAGATTAAAAATCCGTCGAGCATATGAAAATAAACCTATTTTATTCAAAAATCACTATGCAAACGTGTTTGGTTTGAATAAAATGCCAAGATAAATAAATGAAGTTTTAGTTTACAGTTTATGCTATATTATACAGTAAATATATGATGTTAAAAAAAGGCCTGGATTGTAAGAACGTTTGCTCAAAATAAATGATGAAATCAAGGGACTCATTTTCATTGGATTTCTAATGCAAAAAATATCTCTATCTTTAATTATTTTGTGTCGTATGGCATTACAGCGGGCAAACAAGCATATATTCATTTTTATTTTCTCGTATGCCTAATATAGAGAAAATATTGTTATCGCCAAAAAAATTCGGACTGTAGAGATTTTGACGAATCTCCCCATTTTATTTCTCCCTAAGTTCAGAAAACCCATTTTGGGGAAATTTTCGTCCTTGACAAAGATAACTTTAAAACGTTTCGATCTAGACTGATGTAATTTGGTGTACGGTTTTTACAACAAATTTGCAGATTTATATCAAATTTTGATCAAAATCCGTTCAGAAATGTCTGTCTGCTCGGTTGCTCGAAAATAATTTAATAAAGCAATTACAGAACAAAAGAATTAAACAAAAGAACAAAACGCATTTAAACAAAGAAGAACAAAAGAACAAAAAGAATTTAAACAAAGAAGAACAGAAGAACAAAGAAATTTAAAAAGAAGAACAAAAGAACAGAAGGAATTCAAACTTGAAATACGCATTTAAAGCTATAATATAGACACTTGTCAGATTTTGAGCCAAACTGATTGAGGTCTGAGCTTTCAGATACATATAAACGTGGTAACTCAAATACGCAATTAAGTTAGATATAATAAATATGGTTTGGTAACTATAATTATAGCTGTTTAAGTCACTTTTGTTTCAATAGATTGCATCTAAAATATTGATTCAATTGTAACTGCATGTCAGGAGTTAATCGCCAAAACACTCGCCAGATTCATCAAAAATGCCAATTTCACGGCCAAAGTGCATATTTTGTTACTATTGTAATGCATTCCAAGCCGTTCTCTGGTATAACACCTTTTTTACAAAGTATACGAGAAAATTTTCACTGATTTTTTTAAAATTGAAATTATAAGTTTTCTTTAGAAAAAATATAATATTAAGGGCTACGACAAAGGGGGAGAAACTGCATGCATAAGTGAACTAAATTATTACTTTAAAATGTTATATTTCTGCCTTGGAGGTAAATGTATATAAAAAAATATACTTCCAATAAGATTCATTTTTCTAATAATATGTTTTTCTTTTTTTTTCCGTGCGAGTCAGGTGAGAATAATGGTATGGTTTGGTTGGTGGAGTTTATTTGGCGCAAGAGACGTTTTTAATTAAACTGCGCCAAACATATAAAGAGATAATGCTAAGCATATAACAGTGAGTCAGGTTTTAATCGGAAAATAACACGCCAAGTATAGTATGATAGATTCGGTAAAACTGCTAAATTCACAACCAAGATAATAAGATAAGATTCGTAATTCCAATGTCGTATAAAGTGTTTTCTAGCATACAAATTTATAAGAGAGTATGCGAGAAAATTTGGGGGGGACCACTGCTATTGGGTGAAAGTTATTTTAAACATTAAAACTAAGGATAATCCCAATTGATATAACTTTAAGCGACTAAAATTAGATCGTTTATACCTTGAACTACTACAAAATTAAATAATGAGTTTTTATTCCAGAATATTGCCATTGTTGCTCCCGTGTTCGTTTTTTAGCGGAACGAGAGGTGCAGAAGCTTCTGAGGGTACTATATACCCCTGAGCACCCGATATAAGTTCCAGCTCACACTCGTCACAAACCATTTTTACGGAACCAACTTCATTCATGCTTTTCATTCATTCACAAATCATAATTTAGATCTGGAACCGAGAACTATCACCTCTGACCCAGTACCTCCAGCGGTGTAACTCTCGATATGGAGGACTTTGTGACTATGACAGGCTTAACGAGCGCCAAACAGCACACACTCGGGGAATCTTCGACCGCCGAGGTTCAAACTCGGAACCTAAGGAATACAAGTCCAACTCTCTACCAACTAATCTATTCTGGCCTTATCGCCATTAAAAATTCTAATTGACGACAGCCACCTTAAAATTTCTAAATGACTGTAATGAAATACAGCATAAATATTCAGTATGCAATGTTTCAATTTTTTTTCTTTCAATTTTGTTAAAGAACATCAACCATTCAATTAAAATGAATTCAAAATTAATTCTGTTTTCAAAATTTAAATTTAAAAAAAATGTAAATTTCATATTCTAAAATTCTTAAGTTGAAATGCAAAGCATTCACTTTACTGGTGCTCGGCAAGATACAAACCGTTACAGCTGTCATGCTTTCATATTAAACCCCATAACTTTGAAAAACAAATGAAAGAATCTAAATATTTTGAAGAGAATGGAATGTTTGGGTTTCTAAAATGACTCAAGCATTTAAAATCCTTCCCTTTTGAATTTTTAAGCGAAAGGCATTTGAAGAAAGCAAAGAGGATTATGTGGTCGATATCTCTAAATCTCACATTTTGAATTCTGCTAAACTTTCGAATAAAAGAATTTGTGCAGTTTTAACATAAAGAAGTTTCTTGCTCCAAATGTTTTACGTAATCTTTTTCTGTCCGTGAAACATACACACCATCATTTTTTTTGTTCCGATTATTTGTTATAGAATAGACAAGGGACAATGGAAAATTTTCAACAAAGTGAATAGTTTTTAGTCTATTTAAACAAAAGAAATCTGCACGACATCATCCGTGAATATCAGCGAAACCACAACTGGAATTAATAAAATACAATTCGAAGGGAAAAAATATTTGATTTTACACTTTTATTTTTCTACCAAATATAACAATTCGCTCAAGAATTTGTTCGAAACTTGTTCCGAAGATGAGGTAAAATAAATTTAATAAATTTTTTTAAATAAAGCTTATAATTAATTTACAAACAAGTGAGGTCATATTTTTGATAACCACATTCACGTCATTAATTAAATAATTACATAACTTAATATTTAATTTGTTCATTAAATTGGTCGAAATATAAGCTTTAAGAGTACTAAAATAGATTATTATTCATTTTTCTGTAAAATATAACGCTTCTCTCAATAATTAAATAGAAAATTATTCTGAAGATTCTTTAAAATAAATTTATTAAAAGCAATTCTTAGAAAAAGCCTTCCATTAACACATCAACAAGTAGAATATTATTTTTTAATGCATTTTCAAGTCCTTCATTAAATAATTAGATAATTTAAAATTAAATCTGATTCTAAATTGACTGGAATATAAGCTCTGAAGATATTAAAATAGATTATTGTTTATTTTTCTGCCAAATATAACTGTTTTTTCAAGATTTCGTTACAAACTGTTCAGAAGAATTGGTAAAATATATTTAATAAAAACAGTTTTTAAACCGAACCTTATAACTAATTTACTGACAAGAGGGATAATATTTTTGTTATCCCCTTTAATTTTTTAATTAAATAATTAGATAATTTAAAATTAAACCTGATTATAAATTGGCTGAATATATAAGCTCTGAAAATATTAAAATATATTATTATTTATTTTTCTGCCAAATATAACTGTTCTTTCAAGAATTCGTTAGAAAACTATTCAAAAGAATTGGTAAAATATATTTAATAAAAACAGTTTTTAAACTGAACCTTATAACTAATTTGCTGACAAGAGGGATAATATTTTTGCTATCCACCTTCATGTTTTTAATTAAATAATTAGATAATTTAAAACTAATTCTCATTATAAATTGGCCGAAATATAAGCTATCAAAATATTAAAATAGATTTTTATTTTTTCTTTTGCCAAATATAACTGTTCTTTCAAGAATTCAGTAGAAAATTGATCTGAAATTTTGTTAAAATACATTTAATAAAAGCAATTCTTAAAATAAACCTTTCATTAATTTATAAACAAGTAGAATATTATTTTTTAATTCACTTTCAAGTCCTTCATTACATAATTAGATATTTTAAAATTTAATTTGATCAATAAATTGGCCGAAATTTAAGCTCTGAAAATTTAAAAATAGATTATCATCATCACGGGCACAAAAGCGAGTAAAATTTCCAAAGAACTAAAATATCTTAAAATGATTAGAAAATCCTTTTATTTCAAAATTATTATCAGAATAGATTATACTAAATAAATATTATCATAGAAATACCATAATAGATTATTATCATCACGGACTCAAAATAGAAATAAATTTCAAAGCGCTGGATTATTTTTAAATTAGTGGAAAATCAATTTCAAATATATTTATTTGTGAAATTAATAATCATGTTAAATAATAGTTGATAAAATGTTGCGATCACGGAATGAATACCTTTTATTATTTATCCGTGAACAAAAAAATCTTGTTGTTGTTTTTGTTTCTCACTCCCGTGACCAGCAAAGATAGATGAGGTCCATGAACTCATTCACTCTGGGAAAGTTCAGTACTAAAAGGGGATCATAAACCAGGTCCTGCCTTGTAAGGCCCAGACAAGATAAAATGTGGCCAGAAAAAGCCTGTGCAGAAGAACATTTAATGCAGAATACGAACTGTTTAGCACCTCAGACAAAAGTCGTTGATAATAGATTGCCACTGAGGAAACGGGCAAGAGCAATTTGATAACTTCTACTATTGCCCTAAACCAGGAAGCCACCAGGGCTTTTAATCTGATACCATGGGTGCACCGACGGGACCATCCAAATGGCCTTATTCGTAGCCTTGGGTTTAGAAAAAACTCCATGTGAGAAAGAGAAGCGACAGGCGTAGTGGTCTCGCCAGCACCAGCTCTAGCCAAACTGCCAGCCATTTCATTTCCAACGTCGACATGAGACGGAATCCACTGAAAGTGGATTCTATGAGAAAAGAAAAGATATTCTGGGTTCTTGAGTATCTTTGCACTAATACTGTCCCTCACATTATGCCAATAGGCCACTTATCTGACAGTGCCTCGGCAACACTTCTACTGTCCGTAAAGTTCTAGATATTTTTAAACTGCTGTAGCAACTTAATGGAGTTCGGAACTTCTAAAATTGCTATAATCTCGCTTCGAAACACCGATCAGAAGTCTGGTTTTCTTCTCTGGATTTTAAATTCTAAATCCTGATATCGAATGTAAATGACACTACCAGAACTGTCATTGTCAAGTTTACGGCCGTTCATGTATATATGAATAGCGTCCTTGGAGGCGTTGTTGATTCTTTCAAGAGCTAATTGTTTCAGGTAGCACGGCAAATTCATTTACTTATTAACCTGAACAGAAAGGTTAACATGAAAGAAAACCCCATCGAGACCTTAAAACGGAGCTGTGCAAGCGAAGGAGATAAAGTGTGTATCATTTTCATATGAGCTAGAAGTCAGACTTCTGCCCTCGGGTGTTCAGGGGTCCAAACCATTAGAAGCTACTGAATCTCTCCTTCCATTATAAAGAGGACAAGTCATCATCATCATCATCATTTACATTTCATGATCATAAACTCCATTGGAACAGAAAACAGAGAACGTCAAGTCACATTTCAAATTGTTATACATTCTAAGAAGGCCTTTTCTAAAAAAAAGTGGCTGACTTAACATTTGTTTTAGGTGGGTAAGTACCTCTTGCTGTCAAAAGCCTACTTAGTCATTAGACTCTGAAAAAAGAGAGAAAAATCAGAAACTCATTCATCTAAAAAGTAATTTGTTGAAAAGTTAACTAATTTTAAAAATGCGAATATTTGTGCGATTTTTTCCCAGCATTTGGAAGTAACTTTTATTCAAGAGATAACTTATAAAGCCCTTACATCTTCTATTTCAAACCAAATCTATTATGTTTAGAAAGTAAAAGAATTAAAAGAGTCCGTAAGAAGAAGGATGCAAGAAAAAGAAAATGCCTATCATTTTGAAAGTGAACCTTTTAATAATTACTGATTCTGTAATATGTTTGAGGTTCTTGATGTTATTCATATGACCAGATCGATGTCAGATTATTAAAATTATTATGCTTGAATTTTGATAGATGTAACATCATTCAAAAGCGCACGGTTCTCAAAAGTAAAAGTAAAATTTTGAATTTACATAGTAAGAAAAAATTGATTTCGAAAATCATGGAATAATCAAGGGGAGTGTCTCCCAAACCTTCTTGCATACACTAGTGGTGCCATAGAACGCCTTATATGGTATTGGTGTATAATAGTTACGAAATTTTAACTTTTGGCTGGAATATAGCGTTATTATTGAATCTGTTATGTTATCCTTGGCGAGTTATTTGGCGATTAAACCCTGGTATCGTTAGTAGCATCCAAAAATCGAGTTTGTATTTTAGATTGTTTTTCACAACCAATTGAAACAAAAATTTGACACAAAACTGCACTTGTAATCACAAAATTCCATACCAAATTTAATATATTTAAGTCATTGCATTTTTGAATTATCACGCTTACATGCTTCTGAAAGTACAGGCAGACAAGATGGTCAAAGCCTCGTTATATTTGGCTTAATTGAAAACTATCTACAATATAAAAGTTAATTCTGTACCCATTTTTATATACCAATAATCATTTTTATCTACCAACTTTTTTTCAATACAGATAATGTATACAGAATTTTATCAATTTATCTCCCTTTGTTTCGTAATTACAGCCGGACAGATGGACTTACGAATAGATTTTATTCAAAATTCAATAGAAATCTTCCACTAAACCAAGCCATTCCACTTATGAGTTATCACATTTATATGCTTCTGAAAGTACAGACCGACAGACAGTTAATCCTCATTGGATTTGGCTCAAAATTTTAAAGACGCTTACACTATAATGTCTATGTAATGAAGTTAATCTATTTAACTCTCTTCATTTTTAATTACCGTGTTAACTTATATCCTGACAGTCATATAAATTTCTTAGGAATAAATTTTGTTTAAATGACACAAAAATCTACGAATTTTGTATGGATCGTATACCAAATTTCAGCCGTCTAGCCCAAAGCGCTTTCGAGTTATCTTTGTCGCAGATAGACGGACAGTTTCCAAAAGAAAGCGTTTTTCGAACTCAGTGAGATTCGTCAAAATATGAAATTCGAATTTTTTGACGATTACTATGCTTTCTCTATCACCATACTAAGTATACGAGAAAGAAAAAGAAAAGGATAGAAAAAAGATTGGTATAGAAAAATATTAGTAGGTTAGGAAAAGGATTGGAAGTTATTGGCAGTAAATCATGTCATGAAAACTACTGCATTGCTTCCGAAAAAAAAATCTTTCTAATGACAGTGACGCAATTTTCCCAGCGGTACAATCCTAGTCCAACACCGGCCAAGAAATACATTCTGTTTTACAAATTCCTTAAATAATCTTTCTACAGGAAGAAAGATTTACGTCTTCTTACATATTTTCTTTATACTACTTTCGCTGAATAACATTCCTCCAATTTCTCCATCAAGTTTGTATCAACAAGAATGTGCATCCTTCCCACGAGACAGAAATTCCACCAGGCCCTCCCCCCACTGGTAATATGATTCGTTACAAATTAAATCTCAAGAAGTGAACCGAGCTATATCTCTCTCTCTTTCTCTCAAAGTAAAACATTGCAGTTTTAATTCGAAACCGACAAAAGAGAAGCATTCTGTTTTATAAATCTCTAAAATAACCCCGTTTCACGGGAAAAAAGATTTATGCCTTCTGTCCTAAAAGTTTCCTTCGTGCAGCTTTCGCTGAATAACAGGGAATTCCTCTATCCCTGGCCTTGTCAACAAGAATACGTGTCTTCAGCCCTCACTGTAGAAATACCGAATGCAGGAGCGGCGAGAGGTATGTCCCAAATGAAATTTCCAGCGAAATGAAAGACATCCTATATATTACAGGGCTGGGGGAGGGAGGGAAGAAAACGTGACAACTTTATGGTTCTCCATCCCCACCCCACCTTTCTTATTGCCATTTCTGCAGTGGCAAGAAGAAGAAAGCAGAATTAATAGTGCTTTTTTTTTGGGGGGGGGCAGATTTATTTTCTTGTTGTTCTCATAAGGTTTCGGCAGATGTTTTATTGACTTCGATTTTTATTGCGAATGGCCTGAAATCGAGCTGTAGTTTTCGGCATTAAATTACCACTGATCCTCAGATGATCATTTTTTTATTGTTTAACCCCTTTTTTTATTTATTATTTCAAGTAGACCACGAAATTGAAATAGTCGGAAACTTTCCTCTTTCCTCTCTTTCATTAGATGTTTATTGGCGATCGCCAAGAAGTGGTATTTAATAGAAAACTATTTTAGAGCTCTCTGTTGTTGTTGTTGTTGTTGGTGGTGGTGGTTGTAATTGACATGGATAAGCTTCGCCAAGACATCAGCGAGTTTTAAGCCTAAAGGAGCGTCTCTTGTTTTAAAGTAGCTCCAATTGGGGCCAAGAATACGACTTAATTACACACTCACCACAGTCGCTTGCACGGCCCCTTTTTACATGGGGGGGGGGGGCACATTCATACACATTACAAATAGAACACAGAAGAACAACCATGCCCAAACCGGGACTCGAACCTAAGAAGCCCAGTTCTCGGAGAAGACTCACTACCCCTATGCCAGAGCACTGACATAGCTCTCTGTTTCTGCTTTATGTAATAATGAAACATTTCAAGCTAATATTGAATCTGGGCAACGGTCTTTGTTTGAGCGATCGTTATACCAAAAAAAATCTGAATTCATTCAAAAAATTTGGAGAAAAAAGTGTTTACTTTTTTACCTTCTTTATAGACGTTTCGAGTTCATATTTTTTAAAGAGGATCATTTTGTTTCATATGTCATTATCATTTAAATTGCATTTTAAAGCAAAATTTAACAAATATAAGGGTTATGATTCTATTATAATATGAAAATCAACTCCGTATCGAAATATAAATTTAGCCTGCTATTAATTTTAAATTATAAATTAATTTACCTTAATAAATTGAGGTGCAAAAAGAAAGTTATGATGTTTCGATAATTAAAAGTCATAAATATATTGATTTTTATATTTTGAAGGTTGATATAAAATAATGTGACTCATTTTTAGATGAAAAAATAAAGACGGAATTTTCTGTTTCACCTTAATAATTTTTGATACACATATTAATTTTCTTCTTACGTTTTATTATTTTGTTTGCTTTTATGTCTGATTTTATTTAATTTGAATTTTTTAAATTAATTTTACTTGTTTGAATAAATTTAATTTGATTTGATTTTGTTTACTCATTTTCTGAAAGTACTATAACTCTGAATTATAATCCGGATTGCTTGCACTCTATTTTATTATTTACAGAATTTAATCATAATTGTTATCTTCCTTTTAGTTAAATTTCGATTTCAATTTAGTGGCGCCATCTAGTTGTAGATTTGATCACAAAACTAATTCAGACTTCTGAAATAATTAATAAAATACATCAGACTTAAAAATCGACATCCTGGCACAGAGGTAGAGCGTGATAGGGGTGTCCTGGATTCGAGTCCGTTTCGGACCTGGTTGTTCTGTGCGTGAAATGTGTGAAGGTACCTCTCCCCTGTAAAAAGAGACTGTGCAAGCGAATATGATGCATGAGTAGCTAAGAAATGCTCTTTGCCCGATTTGGTGGTAATTAAAAAGCAAGAGGCGCACTCTCGGCTTGAAATCGCTGATTGTATCAGCGAGTTTGTCTTTAGAAAGTGTCATTAAAAACAACAACATCAACAAAGACTAAAATCGTAAAAAATCAAACTAAAATCGCTTAAAAAAAGAGATGGGGATTCTTCCAGGAAATAAACAGATAGCATCTCTGCGCATAACATCATTCAGTGCTAATCCATCTTGTTAAAGCAAATTTCCTCTGCTAATGGCAATCGCTCCCCACGCAAAATCTTCATTATCCTCATCGTTAATGAAGATTCGATAGATTCTGGTCAGGCGCGGTATCTCGTACGTGAGATTTCACCATCAAATAGTTTCGCGATTAAAACTCGTTCGGAGCAAATTTATACTCGGAGTATCAGTTAACTCTAATGCTCCTCATTTTAATGAAATTACTGTAATGACCAAAATTTAATTTGCATTATTCATCCGATTCTCTTGGAAGTGTGTTTGTACAATATTTTTAATTAGTGCTTGTAAGCAACACGAGGAATATCCATAATTGTTCGTAATATCATTATTCAACGTAAGTAAATTGAATTTTGGTTATATCCATTCTTATTAGAACCAGCGAGAGAGATCTCCAAAAACCTTTTTAGCATATTCTCTAATAAATTCGTAATGGCAAAGAACGCTTAACATGACACTGGTGTACAACAGTCACGAAAAATTAATTTTTGGCAGGAATTTAACATTTTTACTGAATATTTCCTGTTCTTCTTGGCGAGTTTGGGGGAAATTAATCCCTTGGATGTGATTAATAGCATACTGAAATTGAGTTTTCGTTTAACGAGAGAGATCTCCGAAAACCTTTTTAGCATATTCTCTGATAAATTTGTTATGGCAAAGAACGCTTAACATGACACTGGTGTACAATAGTCACAAAAAACTAATTTTCGGCAGGAAATTAACATTTTTACTGAATATTTCCCGTTCTTCTTGGCGAGTTTTGGG
>JAOUZG010023451.1:764704-791810 GCA_026289955.1 Argiope argentata | reverse complement strand
AATCCCTGGCATGTGATTAATAGTATACTGAAATTGAATTTTCATTTTAGACATGTTTTTCTTGACAGATAGAAACAAAAATCGTTAACTGTAATCGAAATCGAAATCAGGTATGAAACTGCTACTGTAGTCATACATTTTCCTACCTAGTTTCATGTATTTCATTCATTATTTTTTGAGTTATCGCATTTATTCACGTATTTCTGAAAGTTCAGACGGACAGACAATCAAGCTGTTTCGGATGTGGCCAAAATGGGTATCTACGCTATACATGTTAAATATCTGAACTGAGCTTTATGTATCTAGTTCTTTTCCGTTTGAAGTTATCGTGTTAACTTAAAATAGAATAGCAAGACGCCGGTTTCTTGGCACAGGGGTATCGCGTCTTTCCTTGATCTGGCATTCTGAGTTCAAGTCCCAGTTCGGGCATGGTTGTTCTTCATCTTTTCTATCTGTGAGGCATGTGAATGTGCTCCCCTTAAAATGTATAGGACAATCGAATGTGATGCGTGAGTAGCTAAGAGGTATTCTTATCCCTAGTTGTCGCTACTTAAAACAAGTGACTCGCCCCCGGCTTAAATTCATTGTTTGCGTTAGCCATTAGAAACAACGATAACAAACAACAACAAAACAGCCATGCAAATGGACTTCCTTTCAATAGATTTTTTTAAGGAAGTCCATTTCAAATCGGGTTTGAGTTATTTTCGTCACAAACAGACGGAAATTTTCCTAAAGTATGTTTTTCGAACTCAAAGGGATCTAAACCTTGTAAATTCGTCAAAATTTCGAGTTCCAATTTTTTTGATGATTGTAATACTCTCTTTATACTACATGCGGAAAAATTTTAAAAATCGGACTATTTTAAAGGAGATTAAAATATTCTAGGTTAATATCACATGGAGAATTGAATGAATAAAAAAAATTATTACTCTTGTTCCACGGTTAAGATGTCACGACCGTGGCATTGGCATTCTGCCAATTATGCATTGTTTCACTTTCGTGTACACCAAAAATGACTATTACCTGCGATAAACACATTTAAACTTTGCTTTTAACCTTTTAAAAATTGTCGATTGATGCCTCTGTGATGCTAAAGGAAGCTTATGGGGAGTTAATCTTTTCCTAAAGCACAATTAGATGATAGCCTTGAACCTGTCCTCCTGAATCATTTAGGTACCTCAGAATACTAAGACTCTCACAATTCTCACCCAAAAATGAGAACGCCCACCCTCAAATAAAACTGTAATGATTGGCCGTGTTCTTAAAGTGTGGCTATAAAAAAAAGGTCTTCAATAAACTGAAAATTATTAGGTAAATGTATGTTCGAGTATACTTTGAGTTTTCTAAGAAAACTGTCTTGTTCCTCGAATCGGAATGACCGAGCGTCTCTAATGAACAAAGCACACCCCACCGATATTTGACCAATCAGTTGAAAAGGGGTGGCATTTGATAATGATATCCCAAGCTCCATAGTTTTGTTAAACTGGACATATGTGACCTTCCCGCTCTAATAAAGCTATACAAAAACAACAACCTATTTCAAATAAAGGCTATTCTGATGCCAGGGGTTTCTTTAACATAAATAAACATCATCAATCACAGATAAGGGAATCACATTAGGTAATTTGTGAAAAGCAGTATATTTCATTGGGTGCAGCTCTCCTATTGCTTACAGAAACACTCATATGCATTTGCTTAGGCATAGAGAGTTCTGAAACGGTTCCTTCGTTCAGAAATCAGTGTTCTGTGTGCTCTTCATTCTTCATAAAGCCCTGACTTAGCACCATGCGAGTTTTTCCTCTTTCTCAAATCTGGAGCAACATTTCCGGCAAAAAGGTTTTCTATCATCAGGGAGAGTGATAAAACCTACGGATGCTTTTTGAACTACATGTAAAAAATGAAATTCCAGCCTGTATTTTCAGTCTTTAAAAAGTCGTGATAGCCTCGTAGACAGGTCCAATATTCGGGTCCTGAGGTTTTCGGGTTCAAAACCCGTTTTCACAGAAGAATGCCGCGTAAGCAAGTCTGGTGCACGTTAAATACGTCGAGGTCAAAGGTGTCCTAGCTAATGTGATATGGAAATTTGATGAAACTTCACAACAAAGCAGGATAAGGGCATTATATGTAATACACAAATTTTGATTAGAACAATCAAAATTCGGGGGGGGGGGAATGCCGCTAGTTATTTCTATATGAATTTACAACCATTCTTCAATCGACAAACTGAATGTTATCACGCATTTTATTCCGATAAATGATCTAACCACGTTATATTGTATTTTGTTTTGGTTAAACATCGATACAGGGCAATATAAAAATAATATAAATTTGAAATCTGCTATCTCAAATTGCATAGTATCCTGAAAAAACAATACTATTTTTAAGTCATTGCTTGTCTTAATTAATTAAGGAATTGACCAGGTTAAACTGATTTCAAAAAATCACGTGATGCGCTGATATTTTTTTAAAAAAATCTCAATCCCAAAATTTTTCGAGCTTAAAATTTCTATATTGACGCCAGAAATTTTTAGGTAAGAATCAAGAGAATAGGGTATATGGCAAAAATTTTCTGCAAGTTGTAACTTTTTGTTAAGTCACCAAATGTGACAACTTTCTTTAT
Source organism: Argiope argentata (assembly GCA_026289955.1). Classification (NCBI taxonomy): domain Eukaryota; kingdom Metazoa; phylum Arthropoda; class Arachnida; order Araneae; family Araneidae; genus Argiope; species Argiope argentata. The sequence goes on along the minus strand of JAOUZG010023451.1, from coordinate 789,190 downwards.
CATTTTCTAATGATCCTGAAAACGGAAAAAAGATGCCTCAAAACGATAAATCGCTAATTTTCTACCGTTGAATTTTGTAACTTTAAAAACTTTAAACGGAAATAACCACATATTCTGATATTATAAAACAAGTAATATAAAAATAAATTTTAAGTCACTTCCTACTTAGACCAACATTTTTTGTTGTTTTAGCCACTTTTTGTTAAATAATTACAATTAATATAAATAATTTATCAAAAGTGATTGATTTCCTCAAGAACTGAAATCGCGTTCTTCATTTTTACGTGAAATATATTGAAATCCTCGCATTTTACCTGTTGAGCTACTGCTTGTTTATTTTAATTTTCATCACAAACTTCTAAAACTCTATTTAAAGCATTAAAAATTAATTAAATTTCATTAAAAAATTAATATTCGTAAAAACTGTATTCACATCGAGTGTCATTCACTACAAGTTGTAAAAAAAGGCATTTCAACTTGAGTGGATAAATAAACATAATTGAAATTTATTAATAGTAGGTATTGAAAAAAAATAGCTAAAAGGATAAAATCTATTTATTTGTAAAAAGAAACGATATCATTTATCAAATATCCTTTTATGTTATATCACTTAAAGTTAATTCCTTTGATAAAAACCGAGTTCCTTCAACTAATGGTCATTCTTCCCCACGCAAAATCTTCATTATCTTCATCGTGAATGAGAATTCAATGGATTCTGGTTAGTCTTAGCATCTCGTACGTGAGGTTTCACCATCAAGATGTTCCCCGATTGAAAAATCGTTTTTGTGGAAATTCATACTCAGGATGGCATTCATCTCTAGTGCCTATTTTTAACGAAATTACTTTAACGAGCGATATTTAATGATTTTCTTCGACATTCTTTTCTATTTGAATGCATAAATTTGGAAAATTGTTTCGATTTTTAAAGAATATACAAGAAATACCTACTCTATCTTAATCGTAATGTAAGCGAATTAATTTAATTTATATTATACAAAATTATAGTTCAAAAATCATAAAATATATCTGTAATTCCTTTACCTTACTTTATTGAAAACTAATCTATCTTGTAGAAATAAATTCCTTTAGCTAATGGAAGTTCCAATCCATGCAAAACCCTCATTATATCGTTTTCAGTACGTTCTAGTTTGATCTAATGTTTGTTACACCGTGTAATTAAGAAATTACAAAATTCGTTTTGAGGAAACTTTTACAAAAGATATCAATTATCTAATGCGCATAGTTTAAATAAAATTACTGTGACTGGCAGCGATATTTAATGATGTAAATCCATCATACATTTCTGCGGATAAACATTTGCTAAATTCAACGATTTTGTGCCATGCACAAGACATGGCCGATATATTGAACAGCACCATAGCGAAAGTAATTTAGTTTAGATTACTTGCAAGTATATTTAAGAAATCGAAGAAAATGTAATCGTTGTAACGAGTTGTATCTTTAGAGTGTTCATAAATTATACATGAGATAACACAATTAAATCTAAAAGTAATTTTACGAAATGTGGAGAAATTGTTAAATTGATGCACATCGATCTGTTTCAAAGAATTTCTTTCTTCCGGTTTTTACATTCTAGATTACGAAGTATGCAAAGAAGAAGTATTGCAATCGTTAAAAAAATTCGAAATCAAAATTTTGACTAATCTCTGTCTTTGAGACTTTTTTGAATGTTAAATACACATTTTTAACATTAATCTGTCTATTTGTCTATCGTCACAATAATTTTTTAAATCTTTAAGCTAGAAGAATAAAATTTAAGGTATGGAATTTAGAATAAATTTTCTGATATATATCAGCTTTTGAACGAAATCCATTGAAAGTTTGTCTGTTTGGCAAGAAAAAGAAAACTAAAAAAAACCACTGTATACGTTATTGCTTATGTCGTTTCTCATAGACAAATCCACGGACGAAGTCAGCTATTTTAAGCCGAGTTTCAGCGTCTCTTGTAGCAGGAGCGCCATCTAGGTTCTACAGTACATCTTTGCTACTCATGCGTCATAGCCTTTTTCACTTTTTACGTTTCATTCACTCACCCACAGATCGTAATTTAGACTTGAATCAGGGAGCGATCACCTCTGATCTAGTTCTCCTTTTGATTTGTTTTGCCTGTTTTAATGACATAAGAGCCAGAAAAGAACATACTGAGGCCATATATATAGTCAAACATGACGACTAAAATTGCATTAAAAAATTCAAGAAGCATACTGTAAAACTAACGATGCAAAAATTGTAATTATAAACTTTAAAAGATTCAAAGATGTGTTAGACAATAAAAACAATAGTGTTTGAAACAAAATGATCAATACCAAAATAGTCGTGCTCCCAGTAGTATTATCACAGCATGGAGGATTTGGCAACTTTACTTGTATGCTCCAGTCACTATATACACGGAGAGTCTTTGGCCTTCGAGGCTCGAACTCACAACAGAAGGGATACGAATCGAACACCCTATCAACCAGGCGAGGAAACATAAACTAGATAGATGAAATTACAAACACAAATTAGCATGTGAAATGCTAATTCGTATAAAAATTTGAACCAAATGCTCAATAGTGTTGACCGTCTGTCGATATCTAATTTCGCTTGTATGTAAATGCTATAACTCCTGTAGGTGGTTCCCTGGTTCGGGGCGATAGTAGACGAGATCAAATTGCTCTCACCCATTTCCTGAGAAACCATCTATTATCAATGACTTTTGTCGGAGGTGTTAAACAGTTCGAACTCCGCACTAAAAGTTTTTCTGCATAGGCCTCCCCTGGCCACTTTTTATCTTCTCTGGGGTTTACCAGGCAGGAACCTGGTTCATGATCCCCTTTTGGTCCTGGACTTTCTAAGGTGAATGAGTCCATGGACCTGATCTCTGCTGGTAACGGGGTTGAGAAAAACAACAACACTACACAGAACCATTTAAATAATTGAAGTTTGTTTTGTAATTTTTTAACTACAATTGTAGATTCTGTATCAATTTTTGGTTTCATTTGGCCAACAAAAAGGCTTTCAAGATACATATTATCGCAATAAATGCAGTAAAAATTCCAAATTCACTCCAAATATCTGTAGTTCGTAATTTATGTTCACCATGGCAGTAATTTATGTTACAAGGCAGTCACCGCTTTACCAAAAGTGCATAGCTTCATCAGAGGAACGATATAATTTTTATTGGATAGCAGATGAGAAACTGCCTGGATAACCACTTACATTATTTACAAAAAGTTGCTGGTTCACAAACAAACTACTCCATGTATCAAAAACGGAACACCCAATCGACGTTTACGGGGAACGAAATTTCTAAAGGTAATTCCAAAACTATCCGGGCACTCATTCAACCGCCAACGGCACTATCCATTACCAGATGGTTAAAAGAGTTCCGAAAGAGTTGGGCATGTTTTACATGAAAGAGACGTGTCTGTGATTTCCCGGATGGAATATTTCCGGTTCATCTGTTTGGTTAGATGGACCGTTTTTACAATCCCCGCGCTCTTTGGACATCAAGCCATTCGAATTCTTTTCCGGGAAATGTGAAAAGTCGATTTTATGTCGCAAAAGTTCATGACGTCGTAAAAGTAAGAAATCGAATCATCACAGGAACTTATGCGATTCTGCCACGTCTGGAGAAAATCGAAACCCATAAGTACTATTTTTCTTGAAATCAATGATACTTATGTTAAAATGCAATAATACATTAAAAAATTGAATTGCTAACTAAATCCAGTAATTTTTTCCCCATCATCTCTTATTCTGGAATATTTCTAAAAAATCTTTATTATCATGTAAGAGCATGCTATTGTTTTGGTTAGGAAGTTTTGATACCTCCGAAATTTATGGGAATTATTATTACGTATGCTTTTTGGACAGCAGATGCATTTTTAAAAGGTTGACCTGCTTTTACCAGTATTGCTTTATTATTACGGAGTGCTTCTCCACAACAGATGTGTTTTTAAAAGGGTTACTTGTTTTTACCAGTACTGCATTATTATTAAGTATGCTTTTTTGACAGTAGGTAAGTTAGATAAGTTTTCAAAAGGTTGACGTAGAACTCTGACATCATAGTAGCTATTTCATCTTAAGATATGTCGAGCTCCAAAACTTTGTTTGCCAGCTAGATAAATTTATATATATATATATATATATATATATTACAAGGTGGCCAGAAATAAAACACCCCTACTCTGACCTCCATGGATATCGAACTACTCAGTGTAAAGGCTCAAAATTTTGTACACATACTATTCAAAATATGGGGAAACGGATTTCACGAAAAAAAAATTAGTTCCTGAAATCACCGATAGGTGGCGCTGCACAACTGGAACTATGATCAAAAGACACAAATAATAATAAAAATTAAAATGTTTATGCGGAATGGAATGCTTCCATGCTTCCTTTTTAATTTTTCTGCCCCTTATGGAAAATAAAAATAGTAAAGAAGCTAGAACTCCCGTTGTAACTGCAATTTCATACTGTAACCAGAAAAATTTGCATAAAGCATGGTTAGAAGCCATGTTAAAAGGTGGGGAATGTCATTCTTATTAGTGATGGCTGTCACGCTGCCAGAACGCGCTTTGCTTGTGAAGTTGTTTTACGAGAATAAAGGAAATGCTCCAGCAGCACTTCGAGAGTTTCGCCGACTTAAGGATTTGCGTAAGGGACCATTGCTTCCACAAGCTCTCAGGAGAATGATCGCTCGATTCGAGGAAACTGGACATCTTGGAGTTCAGCCTGGTCGAGGACGCAAACCGGTTCGTTCAGATGTCGTTGAAGATGTTGCCACCGGTATTGTTGAACAGTCAATGGATAATGTTTTAGGCTGCAGTAGTGCACGTGCAGTGTCACGACACTTGGGTGTTCCCTATAGCACAGCGTGGAACGTACTCAGAAAAATGGTGCATTGTTTCCCGTACAAAATCCGCCCTAATCAACAATTGCTGGCCACAGACAGGGAGATGCGACTGACCTTTGCATTGACATTTCTTGCTAGAGTTGAAGTGGATGCATCGTGGCCGTGGCAGATTCTGTGGAGCGATGAGGCCCATTTCCACCTCAGTGGAACAGTGAACACCCATAACTGTCGCATATGGGACACGACAAACCCCCGTACCTTCCAAGAGATTCCACTCCACTCACCGAAAGTTACAGTCTGGTGTGGATTCACAGCCACATTCATCCTTGGACCGTTCTTTTTCGAAGAGGTTACTTCCAATGGCCTTGAGACATGTACCGTGACGGCCAACAGGTACAAAAGGATGCTCGAAACATTTGTTGTACCCCATTTGCAGCAGCGCCAATGCCTTGACACCATTACTTTTATGCAAGATGGAGCACCTCCACACATTGGACTCCCTGTGCAACAGTTTCTTCGCCAACATTTCACCACTGACAGAATAATCAGTCGCGCGTTTCCGACAACTTGGCCATCTCGTTCACCGGATCTTAATCCGTGTGATTTTTGGCTTTGGGGACACTTAAAAAACCTTGTTTATCGAGAACGTCTGATAACCTTGGCAGATTTGAAAGAGAGTATCAGTCTGCATGTGAGAAGCATCTCAGATGACCAGTTACGATCCGCAGTTGAACAAGCTGTCCACAGACTTCACATTTTACATCTTCAGGAAGGGAACCATATTGAGCAGCATTCCCTGCATGGATAACGTCCTTGTTTCATGTATGCTTGGTACTTTCAAATAAAATGTGTTTAAAACGTGTTTTTGTGTCTTTTCAGCATACGTCCAGTGGTACAGCGCCACCTATCGGTGATTTCTGGAACTAAATTTTTTTTTTCGTGAAATCCGTTTCCCCATTTTTTGAATAGTATGTCCACAAATTTTCAAGCCTTTACACTGAGTAGTTCGATATCCAGGGAGGTCAGAGTAGGGGTGTTTTATTTCTGGCCACCCGGTATATATATATATAAGAGAGAGAGAGAAGCCTTGTGATTGTTTCAAACCAATTTAAATTGGTTAATGACTTAAATTAGTTAATTTCGCCTACGAAATTTTGTTGATACCAAAAACCTCATCCCCAAAACAACATTATGTTCTGACATGATAAAAAGAGCTCCGAATTCCATCAAAACAAATAAAAAAACCGGTATATTTAGAGACATATCATCTATACAGACAAAATATCCAACAATAATTTTGTAAACCTTCAATTTCCTATTTTCTAAGAAATTCATCGTCGCTCAGCGAAAAGTAATTCCCACCGTTTTTCTTTTTCAGCTCCCAATCGAAATTGCTTATCCTTCTTAAAGAGCTTGTGGATTTGTAGACTGATGAAAGTTGCTCCTTTTACAGCTTAACTCCATAGATTGAAAGCAATTTTTGTTTTCCAGTAGTATAGAAGTTGTGTTGCAATCGTCGGATATTTCCGAGAATGAAAAGAGTATTATAATTATCGAAAAAAAATTCGAACGCAAGATTTTGATGGATCTTTAAGCATCAGACCTTTCTGACTATAATATCGAAAAATATATTTCTGCATTATGTTTATAGGGTAATAATTCAGGAAAATCTTTGAGTTTGAGGGATGTGATTTGATATTTCTACGTTAGATCAAATCTGTAAATATCTGTAAAATTTTGATTTAAATCCCTTCATAGGAAGATTGTCTGTTTGGTTTTTTCGAATGCGATACTCAGTAACTATAAAACGTAAAGTATTAGGTTGACAGAATTTGGCTTACAGCGCCTAAAATGGAAGTATCTAAGTAAATCTAAAATCTGTCAAAGGTATGAATGTCTGTACGTTTGCATATGCGTAAACAAGCAAACACAAAAATGTAATTACTTAATTAAAATGAAATTTGGAGTGCGATCTTATGACTACAATTATAGATCCATGCCAAATCGATCATCGGAAAAAATGTTTCATGTTTTCACGATAAATTTAATAGCAATTCTATATTTAAGTCAAATATCTGTATTAAGTAACTACTGTTCGTTAATGCCATGAAAAGCAATTGCAGTCTTACCTGCAAGATCCACAACTTTGCGTGTGTGAAAGAAAAAAAAAGATATTTTATACAAAGACGAATCAGTAATTCAAAGCAACTAGAAAAGACATCATTCGGATATTTTTTTTTCAATGAATTCCATTCCCTAAATTTCGATGCAAATATCGCAACTTTACTTTGAATCTTGAGCAATTTCTCTCTAATAATATTATTCAGATTTTATAAAAGCAGAACGTGTGATAGAAATATAGCATAAACATTATATTCATCATTAAATAGAAAATAATTTCACTTTAATTTAGTTTGGGATGGACCTCGTAATTTTGAACCTCGGTCTGATGACGAGGATGATACCGGAGCTGGTATCCCCCTCTCCACACCACACGACACCAGGGGGAGGACGTTTAACGTGCAACAGACCCCCTTACACAACGGTTCTTCCGCAGAATCGGGTCTTAAACCTGAAATGTATGGCTCATGAGCCGAGATCTTACTACCAGGTCATTGTATTTACATACTAGAAAGGTGCAAATTGATTGATTGAAATTGCCCCTGATTAGATTATATTTGTTACCGTATATAGAGACAGGTGTTCCTTCTATTTCTTTCAGTACGATATAATCTTGTAAATCTGAATTCCGATAATAAATGTCAGTCACTTTCCATGAAAGACCTTGATTAATTTTATGCTTAAATAATGATGGTTAGGCTTAGCATCTCTTGCTTGAGATTTCTCAATCATGAATTTCCATGATTACGGCAGATTATTTGTATTTAGGATATCATTATCTTTAATACGCATAATTTTAATGAAATATAGATAATTTATTAATATCGTTCCTTCCTTTTATTCTCTTGGGCCATTTATATTTACGAAATTATGTTAGATATATACATAACGTATGTAAAATATATTACAGATAGTAATTTACATCAATGCAGAATAGGTTTTATTTAGATTATATAGAATTCTAATTCAGAAATGGTAAAAGTGCCTCATAATCCTTTATTTCAAATGATTAGATTCTAATTGATCTTGTAAAAGCGAATTCCCACTGCTTATTGTAATCATTTCCCGAGCAAATCCTTTAGAGTGGATGACGATTCAATGGATTCCGTAATTTAATGCTTGCAATACTTCATACGTGAAATGTGGTCATCAAATTCTGCGTTTAAACTCGACTTGAGAAAATTTATATTCGTGATATCAATTGTCTAATGTGTGCAATTTCAATTCAATTATTATTGCAAGTGATATTTAGTAATTTTCATTTGTCAATCTGCCTTTAGTTTATGTGAATTTATAAGAAATGAGAAATATAAAAAAGTTATTCAAAACAATGGAAAATTATATTTGTAGCAAGCTCATAACAAAATGTGCTATTTTATGAAGAATTGTTATTTTAGAAGATTTACAGACGAATTATTGCATTGTTAAAAGTTATTTAATGCATCATTCAACCATTTAATTTATGTTATCATTATTACTTTAAGCATCATATAATATAAATCCTATATTTCTCCATTTCATATGATATTTTTTATCAAAAATTTTTAACTAAATACATTTTTATCTCCACCTAGCCGCCTTTGGTGACCTCTTTCAATATTGAACTTTCCTAGTGTTGTTGTTATTTATGACACTTTTTCAAGCCCACTGACAGGCCTCAGCGATTTTAAACCGATTGAGCGTCTCTCGTTTTTCAGCAGCGCCATCTAGGGCCAATTTGACTTCAGTACACACGCGTCACAACCCTTTTTAGGGGGCGAACTTCATTCATGTGTTTTTATTCATTGATCCATAGATCGCAATTTAGTACAGAAATTGCGATCTATGGGAAACAGAGAACGATCCCAGTACCCCCAGTGGTATGACTCTCGACATGGAGGACTTTGCAACCAAGACTGATTTAACTAACACCAGACTCCACACATTCGGATAATCTTCGACCGGCGAGGTTCGAACTCACCACCTAAGGAATACGAGTCCAACACTCAACCAATCAGGCTATCCCTGCCCACTTTCCCTGTGGTAATAATATTAAATATACTTATTCAAAATTTCCCATTGTTTGATCTTAATAAAAAATATGCATTTAAAGTTCTGATTTTATTCTGTGATAAAGATAATACAAAAAGGCTTTGAGCTAGACAGATAGGTATGCCGTTTTTTTTTTCTTTTTTTACTAAACCAACAGATTTTCCTCAAATTTCATATAAAATTCATTCAAAGGATGTCTGCCAGTCCAACTGGGCGAATATAAGTTAACTAATAATTACAAAACGAAGTGAGCTAGATGGATAAAATTCGGTGCACAGATTTAAATCTATACTGTAGATATTTATCAAATTCTGAGCTAATAATGTTTGAATTTATTTTTATCTGCACTTTCAAAGGCATATAAACTTGATAGCTCAAAAATATAGTAGTCTAAATATATATAATTCTGCATAGGATTTTGTGGCTACAATTTACATCCGGTGTAAAATTTTAGTTTCAATCGCTAAGTAAAAACGCGTCTAAAACGCAAAACTAAATTTCGGATACAATTAATCGCATTTCAGGAGTTAATCGCCGAAAATCGCAGGATAAGAATAAGCAAAAATGATAATACAAGTAAGCATAAGAGTAAGCAAAAACAAAACCAGCCAAAGATAAATGTTTCATTTAATACACTAACAGCATGGAATACATTCTATGAGATAAAACTTTTAATATAGAATATGAGAGAATGTCTTGGAAGAAAAATTCCCACTGATTATTATTTTTTAATTCGTAAGCTAAAGGATAAGAAGAAATCTCATTTTATGTTTTGTTGTTGTTTCTTTTGGTAGTTATGCAATAAGTTCGCTGAGGTAGTCAGCGATTTAAGCCTAATCAGCGTCTCTTGTTTTTGAAGTAGCGCTCACTAGGGCCAAGATTACGACTTTTGCTACTCACTCATCACATTCGCTTGCACAGCCCGTTTTTACAGGGTTCGCATTCACACATCTCACAGATAGCACACAGAAGAGGAACAACCATGCCCAATCCGGGACTCGTACTCGGGGGACCCAAATAAAGGGGAAGACGCATTATCCCGACACTAGGAAGCCGGAATTTTGTTTGTGTAATAAATGCCATTGCTGCAGTTTGTGAGATAATGTATGTTTAAAACATATGACAAGGTTAAGTTTTCTAAATCATTGATTCTAATTCATCTAAATTTAATTAACTTTAAGGTGACTGTCAATGTAAATTTCTAATTTACACTTGTAATTTTTTTTTTTGTCAATTCTAAAAATTAGAAACGTCGCTCGGCTCAGAAACCATTTCACAGAGTTGATTATGAAGAGATAAAAAAGATGCGAATGCTAAGTTAGGGGTGAAGGTTCTTTTGGTGGAATATCGGAAGACTCAGAACAAGTATCGTAAGGTATAAAGGAAAAACAATATCGGGTTGACGCAGTGACAGATGTCTTTTATAGATTATGGGGAAAAAATAGTGTCCGTTGTTTGGGTGTCTGGGATTTTATTATTTCCACAGCTTCTGCATACGTGGTCTGAAGTTTTATTTCATCAGACATAATTTGTTTTTCCTTGTTTCTATGCGAACATATACAAAACAAGTAATATATATAAAAAATTAAGTCAATTCCTACTTGGATCAACGATTTTTTTTATTACTTTCGTTACTTATTATTAAATAACTATAATTAATATGAATAAATAATTAATTAAAATTTATACCTGCCCAAAGCAAGATCAAGCTCGTATCCATTGAAAATAAATCAGAACAGACTCAGAGCACAATCGGAAAACACTTCAATTGGCGTTGAATTTTCATCGCCAAGGAGAAGGATTCAAAGCCAATTCAGGCAACGCAAATGCATGATTTTTCTACACCAATTGGGGTTTAATTTGAACAGAAATATATTTTTATTTGAGAAGTCTTAATACAAAAGCCCCCCCCCTCAATGGTGGAATTTCAAGTATTTTGTGACCTACACTGCGTATATCTAGAATTTCATCATTTAATAAGAAAATCCATTTATTTTTATATTTACACGTATTTTTATCATGATCTTCATTTAGTTTAGTTCAATATTATTTTTCCCTATGTAATTTAATATTCTATAACTTTTTTTGTTATATTCTATAGCTTTGTGTTCTATACTTTTCAGAATATATTTTTATTTTTATTTACTGATTGATACCAGAATTCTCGACATCCGTGTTTGTTGTTATTATAAGTGGCACATGCCATGGACAAACTTCGTCGAGGCATCAGCGAGTTTTAAGCCGAAAGGAACGTCTCTTGTTTTGAAGCAGCGCCATTAGAGCGAAGATTACGACTTAGCTCCTATCTCATCATAGTCGCTTGCACAGCCATTTTTTACAAGGGGGGATAACATTCATACACCTTAAGGGGCAGTTACACGACCTGTCGAATCTCCGACGAACCATGCGTCCCCCCTTATTACCCCTCTTGCGGTTTCTTGGGGTCGTTTGATTCCTGGACACTTTACCGACAATTTTCCGGAAAACGAACGCGTACAGAAACGTCAAAGCACCCCGGGAAACCGCAAGAGGGGTAAAAAGGGGAAATGCGTGGCTCGTCTGAAGATTCACAGGTCGTGTAACTGCGGCTTTACAGATGGGACGCAGAAGAACAACCATGCCTGAATCGGGACTGGAATCCGGGACGCCCGACTCTCGGGAAAGATGTGCTACCCCCTATGCCTGGATGGCGACTTCCGTGTTTGTTAAAGTAAACTCAAATTGCTAATATGTGCTAGTGTGATTTATAGAAAATACGATCAAAACATTTAATTAAAAAATCGAGTGACTTGCTTTCATATTGAAAAGAAAGTAAAATAGCAGCTTTACTATATTAGACATTAATTATACCACTTTTAATTTAGGAAAAAATTTCCCATTTAGAAAACATTTGAATCCTATAATAATAGAATTTAAAAGGAAATCACGAATCAAATGAAAGTTTAAACGAAAATAAATTTGAAACAATAAATAAAAGTGTCTTGGAAAATCTCAGCTAAGTGCCAAAGCGGAATTAATTTTCTTCCTTCGTTTCTTGAGCGAAAGCTAAAACGAGTAATTAACTAAATAAAAAGTGTCGCAATTGCTTTATAATTGGGCGGTAATTGCACATTGTATTCTTCCTCATCCGTGAATGATAGAGAATGAGTAATATTTCCGTCGTATTGTGCGAGCTTTAAAGAAAATTAATTATTTTTCAAGAGATAAAAAAATGAAAATGATTAGCAAACGTAAAATTTCAATTATTGTTTTTAATTGTTCGTTATATTAGGTTGGCGTAAAGTAATTATCAGCTTTCTTTCTCCTGAATTGGCGTTTTCTCTTTTATAAAATAAAATAATAATTGAGAAACAATGAATGAAAATTGATTAATGATATATTTTCCATTTTGTTCAGTAACAATTAGCAATTTCATTATTCTACATTTAATAGAATTTATTGTTCTTGCTGATTCGGAAATTTGTCTAGTGGGTGTACAATATAAAAAATCCTAACATTCCGCTAATGAGTTATAATTCTTTATTTCCCTGAAAAATGCAAAACGTCGAAATCAAAAGACAACTGAAATATACATTAAGACGCAATTATAAAATTCTAATTTGCTTTAGTTAATCACAACACCAATTAAACAACACGAAACATTCAATAGCCTTCCAAAAAGAGACTTCCGATTAAATCGATTCAGTCAACACACTTATTCAGCCTTTCTGCTATTGCATGGGATTTTCTGGAAGAATCTTGAGATCTCAGTTTCCTAATAGAAATAGAGCCAAAACTGCAATCATTTCCATTAGAACCTTCATTTTTCTCACCAAATACGACAAATTCATTGTCAAGCTTGTAGATACGGTCTATATTATTGAATTTGTTATTGTATATTGAATATATATTATTGAATGAAATTTTCTGGAAGAATCTTCAGATCTCAGTTTCCTAATAGACATAGAGCCAAAACTGCAATCATTTCCATATAAAATTTCATTTTTCTCACCAAAGATGACAAATTCATTGTTAAGTTTGTAAATAAGGTCTATATTATTGAATTCGCAACTATCTGGTAACGATTAAAAATATTTATAAATCTTTCTTTTTTTAGTGATGGCACTAAAAATGCATGAAGGCAATATTAGATTCGAAACATTATTTACAAACGCAACTAAACCAGTATCTGCTTTATGCCATTACTATCCTATGACTTTAACTATTTAAAGAATTTTGGGGCAACGCCAATAAATGATAATCTGAAGAACCAATATCTAGATTTCATTAAGGATATCAATGTAATATCAATAAGGTGTGATTGATCTTCAGTTTTCGTGGAGGAACAGGATTCTTAATTAATTTAATAAATCAGAAATTTTTTCTTCGATTGCTTTGATTCTTTTCTGTTCCACTCAATTCACATTTGAATTAATCGTTTGTTTTTTGAAAGGCTCCATGAAACAAATGGTTACATCGAAGAAATCTAAGAAAATCATCATCTGATTTACTCTGGCTCGGGAAATTTTCTATCGATTTGTTTTCAATTAATCTCATTGTAAATAATATATGGATCATTCCCAGGACATTTTGTGTGTAAACTTTAAATTTGATGCTCACTGAATTCCTTCTAATTGACGTAAAATTCAAATATCGAAGATTTGAAATTTCCATTTTGCTTAAATAAATTCTTGATGATGGTGTGGAGAATGTGGAGATTGTCCTAGGACACATAGGATGGAACTCGGAATGTTAAAGTTTGTAACCAAGTAATATAACGACTGTACAAAGGTAATTACTCGGGGTACGGATGTTGTTTATCTGGATTAAAAAGTTTTCATCACAATCTCTTACTTCCAAAATAAAATTTCATAATTTCATAAAATAAAGATAATCGTTTTACACTTAATTATCAACTAACAAAATCATTATTAATTGTGCATTTTTTTAAAAAAAATGATTAAATAACTATGTTTAATCAAATGTTAAAAACACTTATTATGAAAAATATTAAATTAATAATAATAAATTTTTAATTAAGATATAGTATGTTGTATTATACTTTAATGGGCCGGGATGGCCTGGTTGGTAGAGCGTTGGACTTCTACTCTTTAGGTTACGAGTTCGAAACTCACTGGCTAAAAATTCCCCGAGTGCATGGCGGCTGGCGCTTGTTAAATCTGTTCGTGGTCGCAATTTCCTCCATGTCGAGAGTAATACCACTGGGGGTACTGGGTCAGAGGTGATCGTTCTCTGTTCCAGGTCTAAATTACGATCTGAGATGAGTGAATGAATTTGCATGAATGAAGTCCCCCCCCTAAAAAGGGTTGTGACGTGAAGTAGCTAAGTCACACTCTTGACTCTAGATGGTGCTACTTGTAAAACAAAGAGACGCATTTGTTAGGCTTAAAATCTGCTGATCGTATCAGGGAGGCTTGTGCACGGCAAGTGCCATTAGTTCCAACCAACCAACCACCACTTTAATAATATCGCCTCTCTCTACACGACATTCGATCCCATTAATTATAAAAGTTGTCCAAAAATTAACGCCAGATTTCAATTTGTCTTTATTCTTGTAGTAAAATATTAGCAACCCTATTTTTAAAAAAACCATTTGACAGCTGATAGTTTAGGATTTCTAAAAAAGGAGTATTACTTGATGGAACAACGTCTTAACACAAGATTTGAATTAAATATAAAACATTTTTTATTGTTATTTTGATCTTTTATTGAACAATTAAGTACACACAATAGGGTTATGTATGGAATACCACAAAGAGCAAATGCCTCCTAGGCTATGTTGGCACATAAGCTCTGGTATTTTACATAAAGTGATGAATTTCGTTGAATTTTGTCCTTTAATGCGTGTCTTTTTTTTGTCCTTTTTGGGCGTGTTGCCATAGAGCTTTCACTTCAAATAACCCCATAAAAAGAAATCCAGTGGTGTTAAATCCCTCGATCTAGGTGGTCAGCTCTCAAATTTTCAAACTCATCTGTAACCGCCAAAAATTCATTATTTTTCAAATATAATTCAACAATTAAAGCCCATTGTTCTATAATGTAACACTCTATTTTTACAACCCTAAACTATCCGCTGTCAAATATTTTTTAAAAGGGTTGTCAACGCTTTACTGAACAAGTGTTAATTTTGGGACTCCCTTTATTACAAATATAATAAAGAAGGCTGTTTACTTAGTTAGAAGCCACGATGTAAAATGTTACAAAGTAGCGAATAAGTATAATTATTTTCACAGCGCCGTCATCCGTGTTACCCTAGAGTAATTGGTGCCCAAAGCGTGCGATTACTTTTTCCCACAATTATAATATTTGTCTATTAAATCTGGCATTAATGTTTTGGCTCTCTTTCGTCCTCTAAAATCTAAAATGTATATTTCCTTGCCTTCCACTCAAATATCAAAACAACCCAATTCAAAACTTCATTAGAACTAGAAAATTTAATTTTGTCTTTATTCGAACACTTCCGCTTTAGTATTTCGAATTGTCCTCGCATTCAAAGAGAACTTCAGTAACTAAACTTCCATAACTCCACAAATTCAATTCGAGACCTCAAACAACAGGGGTGGGGGAGATAGAAACTACCTCTTCTCTCCCTCCATTGTCATTGATCCGCCAGATGCATTGTGGGTAGACAAAAGTGGCTCAGAGCTGGTTGCTTTTTCTTCGATGTCTCTTTTCGGAAGTTTTGAAGGGGTTGGAAAAATTTTAATTTGCACACGCGCCTGAGTTTTGTTCTGTCTTTTACTCAATTTTATGCATTCAGAGAGGTTCCTTCAATATTGATCTTGTTGAATTAACATTCGAGTCGGAAAAATGGCGGGATTTGTTCTCTTTCGAATATATTCCAGCTCGCCACCACAAAACACTCTTTCGCTTCAGAACTGTGTAGTGTGTTTATGTTTAAGAGGTGGAGGATGTTTAGGGGTAGGGGTAAAAAGGGGTGGTGTTTGTAGCAGCAGGGAGTTTGTTTTCTTGGAAACTAAAGTAAATATGTCTGGAGGGTTGTTTCGTTTTTAAAGAATGATACTGCGGGAAAGAAGTTTAAATATGAGTCTTTAACTTCAGCATATTTGAGATGTTTAGTTACACAAGACTATACCTTGTTAAATATAGTACTCTTGCGATTGAAAAAAAAAAGAATATGTACTTCAAAAGGGCTCATGAACAAAAATTAAAGTTTTCAGTATTTTTATTAATAATAATGGATGTTTAGTGTTAGTTAAATTTTTCTTTCTCGTGAACATAGTTTAGGAGAGAACAATAATAGTCGAAATATTCGAACTCGAGATTTTGACGAATTTTCTCGTTTTACGCCTCTCTGAGTTCGAAAAACACATTTCTGAAAAATGTTCATCTGTTGTCTGTGACAAAGATAACTCACATAACCTTGCAGATTTCTGTTAAATGTTGAAAAAAATCTGTTCAGAGGAAGTCCTTCTGTCCAGCTGTTCGAATATAAGGTAATACAAAAATTACAAAATGAAAAGAACTAAATAGATAAAAACATCTTAGTTTAACTCATAGTTTAGACTCCGTTAAAATTTGAAACAAAATCAACAAAAGAGTGTTTGTCTGTCCGTCTGCACTTTCAGAAACATCTAAAGGCGCTAATTCATAAACGTAATGATAAAATTTGGGATCTGATTTTGTGATTACAACTGTAAATTTGCGTCAAATATTTTTTACACTCAATTCATAAAATCTTGGCTAAAGCATAAATTTAATTTTTGTAAACCTTTAACCAAATGCCGTGGATTCATCGCCAAAAAAATCACCAAAATTGCCACGATAGCTTCTTTAAAAGTGCAAAATCTCCACAAAAAGTAGATATTTTGTAACTTTTGTATGTCAATGTCTTATGAAGTGTTCTATTTGAAAATTTACTAGCGAGTATGCAAGAAAGTTTAGAGGAGACTACTTTGATTGGTTCAATATTTAACTAATCCTGTTATAATAAAATTTTGATCATGAGACTCCAGTGAACGAAAAAGCGAACAAAACCATGTTTCTGAGGGTCATGAGCTATTTTTGCAAAAGAAAATTGCTTTAATTTTATTTTTTAACCAGGTTTATACGATATAACCGACAATACATGATATAATATCACAGTAAATTTAATAACGTTTTTCTTTAAAATTTTGCTTATTAATATCGAGCCTTGATAGAACAAAATGCCATAGCAACAATGGTGAGATTTCAAGAGATAGTCTTGCTTTCAAAATATAATACAACACTTTGGGGTATAATATCTTGTACTTTAAAGGAAGCATTACTTTTTAATTTTTCAAATGCAAAAGAAAATTAATCTATTTATAAAAAATTAATGAAAAATTTACATTCTTCAGCATTAGCATCTGTGCAAATTTCTCGCCAGAAATTATTTTATACCTTTAAAAAAACTCGACATTTCCCTTCTTAAGTGATTCTGGTTTAGTTTTTATACACTACTTCCTTAGATTTTATTATCATCTGAGAACTTTTATTGTTATGTTTTATTATCATAATTTTGCTTTGGTTTGAGGTTTCTGAAGCGCCAAAATGCATAAGCAACAAATTGGCGATTCATCGGTTTTGAGGCATCAATTTTTCCTTTGTGGGTTTATTTGAAAATAATGCAGAATGTTATTACATTTGGCGACTTATCGCCAAAAAATAATTTAAAAATAGAAAAATAATTTTTAATTCAAAAGTTGGAGTCAATGACAAAATTTTGTAATTAAATAACGGCATTTTAAAATTGTATTAATTAATTGTAATTGTAAAAATTGTTAAAATTGTAAAAATTAAAAATTGTATTCATATTTTTTTAATTTGTAATTAAATAACGGCATTTTATATTCGTGCTTTATTTTTTTTTAATTTTTGGAAACTATTCTAACAATTTTGAAAAATTAAAATTCATACGCAGAAAATAAATTTGCAGACGATAGGCTATTATTTCAGACGGTAGACAGACGATTTGCAGACGATAGACTTTTGCAATATAAGTAAATTATTTAAAAAGCGTTTCAGTCACATAATCAGATTCTACAGAGTGTAAATCTTAGAGATATTCATGTGTGTGTGTGTGTGTGTTTCTCACATACGATACATAATTAAAATTTTTCTAATAATTATTGTAATATAAGCGATATAAATTTTTCTAATAATAAGCGTAATATAAGTTTTCTGCAACATTAATTATATTATCAACTTTTTATTTGTAAAAATTCTAAAAATTTCATTTCCCCATATTTACATCATTTTGATGCAAAACTGATAGGTAATGTATACATATCTAAAATATTCAATGGATCATGAGTTCAATAGAGAGTTCAATAGAGACTCTCCGACCCGTCCAAAGGCACACGGATTTAAATCACTAGGGCTGAATGACCGAACCTCCGCAACAACAACACTGGCGGGAACTGTGGTTCAGTCCTAACGACCACGGTACAACCCTTCCCGTAGGAAGTACGTTCGTCATCGATGGGAGGAGCTTAAAACCCATCTATTAGTGAACCGTACAGGGTGGTGAGATCCAACCACCATGCCGGAAGTATCCCATCCTCATTTCGAGGTGCGCCGTCGGGGGTATTCTCGTCGTTTTTAAAACAGAAGAGAAAACAGTACAATGAAAGGGCTGTGTGTATTATAAAATAAAATAAAAATTTGAAATCTGCTAAGAAAAATTTCCAATTATAATGTGAAAACATTATTTTGTTTACGTCACGTGGTATCAATCTGACAATAAAACATCATTTTCTGACCTGAATCATATTTCGTAATCATCGATTTTTAGAAAAACAATGGGTTTTTTACCATCTGGAGTTCAGTTTTTTATCATCTCGAAATCAAGGGAGATGTAAAATTTTTTTCTCAAGACCAGATTTTTTATTTTGAGAAATTATTTTATTTTATTTTATTGATTTTATTTTTGATTTTTATTGATTTGATTATTTTTTTTATTTGAAACAATTACGGGACTATTAGATTACGTATGCGTCGATATTTAGATTTTTTCTTTTTTTCGATATTTAGAAAAAGATTTAGAAAGGGGATTTTTTTCCTTCCTCTAAAAATCGTGATAGTTCCAAAATTTTACCTCTAGGTTAAGGCAAGTTGTAACTTTTTGTTGGCAAAAAGCCACCAAATGCTACAACCTTCTTTGCCCTTTCCTAATGACCTTAAAAGCATTAAAAAAATACCTCAAAAGTGATAAATCACCAATCTTTTTGCCTGCGCATTTTGAGACTTCAAAATCCCTAAACATAAAACAACATCTTGATCTCCCGTTATAACAATATTTTACTTTTAAAAAAATTACAAACGATAGAAATTTACACATTCTTTTATCTTCTATGTCCGAAAATGTTATTTTATCCAAAGTAGGATAATATTAGACAGACTATCTGATATTTCTAGTTAAAGCATCCAGATATATCTTAATACTATCAGTTCGTGATGGAAAATATAGAAATAAGTCCCTCCATCCCCCCCTTTCCTTCCCCTGGTCATCATTCCCAGACTTCCATTGCTGTTTATCCAACAGATGTTTGTCCCTGGGCCCTGACGTCTACGGATGCATCAATTTTTACGGGGGGGGATCCGGTCGTTCTATTTATTGAGCGCCGCTGACTCCAGATATCCGGGATGATATACCAGTCCGGGAGGTCGTTACGTCCACTCCCGGATCGGATTGATTATTTATTTTGGAAGGACGATCCTAGATCGAATATTTCCCTTTTCGATGGCCGGTCACCGGTCTTCAAATATTTACTGCCCGTGTGACAAGTCTCAATTGGCTCGCGGCGAAATGCAATATTTTCGAAAGTGCGTTCGAAATTTTTATTTCATAAGTTGATTTTTTAAAAAGCTTTTAGGTGGTGCCCGAAAAAAGTGAAATTTAAAACGAAGTTTCTTTGGACTTTTACGGAGCTGAATAAAATGAAATAAGAAACTAAGAAAAGAGTTCACCCATATATTCACGTATACAAGGTGTCCATTTTAAATATCGTCCACGAAACAATTTCCGAATTGTTTTCAATTGGCATACCTTTAACACTGTAAATATGTTTTAAATAATTCTTTATATTTATTAGTTATATTTTATGTCACCATAATTCATAAATAAATTGTTGAAAATTGATTTTATACACTACTTCCAATTTAATAGAGATATTACCATACTACTATTTTAACCCCTTAAACGGTTTGCCAATACACCGGGAGTGTATCCGTGAGTGATTGTCAATACACCTTGAATGATTTATGAAATGTCCAGGCTTTAAAAAATAATTAGACCCTTCATAAATGTTATAATTAAATGCAAAAATGAAATTGAATACCTAACATTACGATATAGTCAGTAAATTTACTTTTGAAACGAAAGGAAAAAAACATCCATAAAATAGAAAGCATCATCTAGTTAGATAGGATTGAAAATAAATCAGTTAAAGGGGGTAAAAAAGTTTTCTGCTATTACAGTTGACCGAATTATGGCGTTTTGAGTTTCGTTACTTTTAGTCAATTGACAGCTTTCTTGGGAAAATCATATCCGTATATTGGAGAATTTTCCTACTAAACTGGTCTTAACCCTTAATAACCTAGAGTTTCAATTTTGATACCAATCTTTTAAACCAAATGTTCACATTACTATTAGTTTTTTTTATAGGTTGGCTGTACGCATTTTACTGTTGTATAATATTCTTTTCAACGAAATTACAAAAAAAATCAAATGTCATTATTGTTTTATTTTATCAAGCAAACACAGTAATATTAAAAATAAATCACTTTCGTAAATCAGGCTACTAAGGGTTAAAATAATAAAAATCGAAGCCTAATAGATAGTAATTTTTTATTGTACAAGTGGAGTGTTACTTTTTATCATTTGAGAACATGATATTGTTTGGCTTAAGAGGTTTTAATATCTCCGAAATTTAAGGGGAAAAAATATTCTGGTCCACCGGAAAATCAAAACTGAATATTTTTTTTTTACCTTCTTTTATCAGTATTGCATTATTATTATGATAGCTTCTTTGAAAGCAGAAGCATTTTTAAAAGTTTGGCCTGCTTTTACTAGTATTGTTTTATTATTGCGTACTCTTCTTCACAACAGATGCGTTTTAAAAAAAATTGACGTAGAACTATGACATTGTTGATGTTATTTCATCTCAAAATTGTTCGAGCTCCAAAACTTCGTTATCATTATATATGCATATACCTGTATATATATATATATATTATAGAGAAGTCACTGATTGTTTCAAACAGGTTTAAAACTGGTTAAGGATTTAAATTAATTAAGACAATTAATGACTTAACATTGTTCTCACATGATAACTTGAAATTTGCGATTATAGATTTCATTTCTTTTTTTTTTATTGTTTAAGTATTTAGTGTGTCAAAGTTATTCCATAAATAAGTAAATTAAAAAAATACAAAATATCGATAAACAAAATGCATAATTTCGTAACATTTATAAAATATAAAGTGTCATCTAATTAGATACAGAAAATAAACAAGTTTTCTACAATTACAATTGGCCGTCATGTGACATTTTGAGTTTCATTACTTCTAGTCGACGACTTCTTCAAGGAGATCAGGTTCATTTATTGGAAAATTATTCCATTTTAATGATAGTTAAAATGGTTTAAAATCGATATTTAAATAATAAAATTCAAAATTTCAAAATTTAATCATTTTTAGTCATAAAAGGGAGTTTTTTTGTTTGTAGTTTAAAGTATTTAGTGTGTCAAAATTATTTTGTAAATAAACATGCCTAGTAAAATCATAAACGTACTAAAACTTTAGATTCCATAATTTTTTCAGGGATGCATTTATTGATTCAAATCAAAAAAATATATTATTCTTTCTTTTATTTAACATATTTTAAATTTGGTTGTATATTCTTCTTTATAAATTTAGGAATTATAATTGTTCTGTGATTTAAATAGACATTTTATATTTTTACTGAACAGAATGTACTTTTTTTGACTTTCATAGTGCAATTAAAATGCTACAGCAAGGTTTTGAGTAAAGAAGGATTTAAAAAAATTAATTTTTTACTTGAATTCAAATTTTTCAGAATTTTGTGTGAACTTGAATTACAGCATATAATTTTGAAATTTTATATTTTCTGTGAAACAACTAAAATAAAGAACCCATAGACTTTATTAAATGTCATAATATCTAGCATATATAATTTTACCGAAAAGGTATTTTATTTATTATCATTTACTTTTAATATTAAGTCTGATGATTCTATGCATGATTTTTAATGCATTTTTTATCAAGTTTTATACTTCATGGACCATTTTTTAATGCTTGAAAGGCAATCTTTCCTTGGTGAGAATATTTATTTTCCAATTAATCTAATTCTGATTCAAAAATTGAAACTCAACAATGAAAATCTTTTTTGCTTATAGCTTTAGTATTTAAATACAGAATTTTTCACGTTTTGCCGCCAACTTCGCTGTTACACGATCAATTTTTCTTGCCAAATTACCAAATTCTCACTCAATATTTATTCGCCTTTTTTCCTTCATCTGATATCAGTAGTCATCTAAAACAATAATGCATTCAGAGAATTGCCTGAGAAGAGAAAAAAAATTTCCATCTCTCAAAAAATATAAACAAACTAGAAAGTTATTGATTATTGTAGCTACAAACGTTGTGTCTAAAAGTAGTATTAATAAATAATATTGTTATGATCTCATTTGCTGTTAACTTTGTGTTAATTAAATCTTTATTTCATTTCAGAACATGATATTGTTTTCGTTAGGGTTTTTTGAATAATTGAAGGCAACGAATAATTGAAGCTCGAAATCGCGTAGGCAGTAAATAAAGAACAAGTGGCAATATTCATAAACATCTTTTAATCACAAATTTTTTATCTGCTTCTACCAGTATTGCATGCAGTAATGTATGTATATGTATTTTGTTATGTATGCTTCTTTGACATTAGATGTACTTATAAAAGATTAACCTGCTCTTACCAGTATTGCTTTATTATTATGTATGCTTCATTGACAGCAGGTGCTTTTTTAAAAGATTGGCTCAGAACCATGACATCATAGATGTTATTTAACACGAAATCGGTCGAGTCCAAAACTTTGTTTGTCAGTTTGAAAAATTGAAAGTTAATGTATAAAAAAATATCATTATATATACATATATATATATATATATATATATAGAGAGAGAGAGAGAGAGAGAGAAGAATAGAGACCAATAGTGATTGTCTCAAACCGGTTTAAGATGGTCAATGACTTAAATTAATTAAGACAAATAATGACTTAAAAAGCAATGTTCTCCCGTTATAACTTTAAATTTGTGTTCTTAGATTTCATTTTCATTTTAATATCATTATTTTATCCTTAAATGCAATGCCAATACTTACTAAGACGTAATGATAATTTTCAATAAATTTTTCAAACAATACTGGTAAAACCATCCTAAAATATCATGAGTCAAGTGATTCCCTATCTATCAATCAGAAAGCGAGAATAGCGTATTTTTTACATTAAAAAAATTATATAATAGATAGATTTTCTCATAAGTTGGATAACAAAACCATCCGACAAACTTCAGAACATTTTAACTCACTTAAGATAATAACATCAAGAGTATCTTAATACTTTTAAGTTCATGATCTGAAATATGATCTACCTTACCCTGCCCCTCCGCTCGGTGATCATTCTTATTTGACCACTCCTGCTTGTACAGCAGATGTTTGTCCCCGTACCCTGAAAGTCTAAGGCATCAATTTTTACGGGGAGAATCTGGCCGTTATATTTATTGAACGCCCCTGACTCCAGATATCCGGCATGATATAGCAGTCCGGGAGGTCGTCACGTCCACTTCCGGATCGGATTGATTATTTATTTCGGAAGAACGGCTCTGGATCGAATATTTCCGTCTTAGATGGGCGGTCGTTGGTCTTCAAATATTTACTTCCCGAGTGATAAGTTTTAATTGGCATACGGTAAAATGCTGTACTCTTGAAAGTGCTTTTAGAATTTTTGTTTCATGCATTTATTTTTAAATATGCTTTCAGATTGATTATCCTTATGCGTATCAATCTGAGATTCAAAGTAAATGTTTCATCACGCTTTCGCAGTTTGTTGCAACTTAAGTTCGTCTACTGAAAAAAATAATATTAAAAAAAAAAGAACCAGAAAGAGTTTCTTTCTTCCATTCTTTATATAAATATATATTTTAAAAATGATCCAAAAACCAATGAAATTTCAAAACAACAATGAAACCCTTTATAAATGTTAGATTTCATTACGAAAAGGTCACGGGATGCATATCATAAATATTCGATGGATTTTTATTTGAATCAAATATACAAAATATTATGATTTTTTTGTAAATTAGATATAAATATTTATGAATTTTGGTGTAAATTCAATGTAAATATTTATGAATTTTGGTGTAAATTCAATGTAAATATTTATGAATTTTGGTGTAAATTCAATGTAAATATTTATGAATTT
>JAOUZG010023451.1:746690-764694 GCA_026289955.1 Argiope argentata | reverse complement strand
ATATTTATGAATTTTGGTGTAAATTCAATGTAAATATTTATGAATTTGAGTGAAAATTAAATGTAAATATTTATGAATTTTAGTATAAATTAAATGTAATTATTTATGAACTTTAGTGGGAATTAAATGTAAATATTTATGAATTCTAGTGTAAATTAAATGTAAATATTTATGAATTTTTGTGTAAATATTGTAAATAATTTAAATAGTTTAATTGTATAAAATTAAATGTAATAGAATCGTCCTTCTGTGAGAAAAGACTGTTCTAAGAATATTTACAACAGAAGATCGTTATATTTGACCAATTTGGCGTTGTAAGTACGTTTGAGACGTAATAAGGTCGCTAACGGTTTTTAAAACACGCTGAAATGTGTTGTAGAAGCTGAGAAATAAAGATTTGCTCCTAGGGAAGGTTGGAGAAAGTCTCACAATTGTCTGTAACGAGCGTTTATACCGCCCTCTTTAGTTAAATGCTATTTAAAAGCTTGGCTTAAGGTGGAGATCAGATCGGCTTGGAGAACGAGCTACGTTAGTTGGCTTAGCTTGAGAGAGCTTCTTTTATTTTCGACGTGCGTTATATAACATTATTGTAAATCAAAATTATAGGATTGAATAGAGTTAATTCGCCATGAATTTGTAGCATGTGTTGCGTATATTTAATACACGTTTACCCAGACAATAAAGTCTGCATCTTCGCATCATTTTTTGAGAATTTTTGTAAAAATAATCGCAAACCGGACGTTTGATATTGTTCATTAGTAGAGAAAATATTTCATTAGGAACTAATAGGGAATCACATTTATAAATAACGGCAAATAAATGTTATTCTTGATTACTTGGAACATCTACAGAAAAGAAAATGCACTGAAAAATAAATCCTGAGAAATCAATACGAATAGCTTTTACTAAAAAAAAGAAAAAAAGTGAGTGTCTTGACTTATTTCAAGCAGAATTTAATACATCAAGAAAATAATAATAATTGCTCGAAAAAAATAATTCTCAGAAATCTTTGTATAAATCTTACAAAAAAGAAAGATAAAATAGGTTAATTTGAGGTTTTATTTCAAGAGCACTTAATGCAATAAGAAAACAATAAATGTCTGAAAAAATTATTTTTCAGAAATATTTGCAAATGTCTATAACAAAAGACAAAAGAAGAGATCTTGCTATTTTATTTGAAGCAAATATTATTATAAGAAGAAGATAGTACCTGCTGTAATGACTTGATCAAATAAGAGGGCAGTGGTTAAAGACAATTTCTTTATTTACATCCTTAAATACATAAGAGCAACTAGTTCTCGTCTAGGCTAATGTGATTGAATATATTGTTACAAGCGAGCGGATGCCACTGAAACGCACCGATGGGAGAGCGATTGGCGATGGCGTCGAAGAGCTTGGCGCCAGCTGTATTGGTTTGGCGAAAGGAATAGTCTGGTAGCCGCTGGATTGCTCGCGGTGAATTCCGAAGCTTCGCATCTCCTTCGCCGGGCTATATAAGGGACGGGCTGCCGCAATCTCAGTTTCTCTCAGAAAGCAAGTGTTTCGTTGGACTAGCGATTTACTTTTCTCGCTTGTTATTAGTGAGCTGTGTTTGCGGTTGCTGTTAACGTTGTGTTATTGAGCTCGCTGTGATTCACTCTTTGCTTTGTTATACGATAGCAGTTTTGCAGTCTGTTTTATTGTGCGTAAGGCTTGCATTTACGTTGTAAGTGACTGTTGACTGCTGGATAGTTTTTATCTGAATTTTTACTTTATCAAGTCATCTTGTAAATAGCTGTAAATAAATTTGTTTGTGCTGTCCTCAAGTCAAGTCCATTCAATCCGAACCCGTTACGCTAAAAACGTGACAATATTTACAACGCAATTGGCAGTTATACACAAATTTTTTAATCGATTAATTTCGTAGAGACAATCTCACAAGAAAAACTAACACTCTGTTAGCTCATCGGCTTCTACAGAGGTAGCTCATAGGATCCACCGATAATCATCTGGTGGATCGTAACTTAGAATTCTGAATCACACAAAGCTCCCCTAACTTTCTCTCAAAACGACGATTCTCCGAAGGCCCTTTCTCTTCCAAAAATCTCGTAATTTATTTTCTGTCAAAACTCCTCCTTTCATTTTCACATTGGTGCACTTGACCTCCCTGTTACCCAATAGATGTACAGTAAAAAACCCAATGGTCTCCAGTTCAACATGGGAATGTTCGTTAATGATTAACCTTCGTCGCTGACCCTTCACAATGAAAACAATAAAGATTCACATCCGAAAAATGTGACACTCTTCGCCTTTACGATGCGATTTTTTCCCTTAGAACGACGAAAACGCACGTGTGGTTCTTTATATGATTTCAACTAATGATTATACGACAAGGGGAAAAGATCCCTTCTGGAGGTAGCAATAACAGAATGTGACACAGTTGATCCCACAGCTGGCTGAAAATGCCAATTATCAAGTGTGGGAATCAGGGAACGTTACAGTGGCCAACAGGTGTCTTAGACAAAGGAGATGAATCTTTATACAGCTAAAAAATCTACTTCTGTGAAATCTGTTGGAAAACACAATGCAAGAAAATAAGCCATCTTATTTTAAGCAGCACATAAGTACAGAAAACGAAACGGTAAATTTTCGGAAAGATTTCCTGAATGCCTATTTCAAAAAGGTCAGTTTGAAGTCTTTCTTAGTCCAAATAGCACTTAATAAGATAGTTTAGTTTAGCTATATTAACGTCCATTTTAAAGCAATACTAGGTCCACACTCTATAAGAAAAAAATCAACGCACCAAGAAGGATTTGTCCGATTGAGACGAAAATTGGTGGATACGAAGGCAATGTACAGAATAATAAATTATTAAAATCTCAGAACAATTGAATAATTTGTTTCAAAGTTACAGTAACAGTTCAATAAGGTGTTGACCCACCTTTAGCCTGGTACAAGCTGCCACGCGGCGTGGCATAGACCGATAAAGCTTCCGGAGGGTCTGTTGCGGTACTTTCTACCAAATTCGCTCCAATTGTCGAACGAGTTCATTAACATTCCGTAGCAGATGCAATCGCCTTTCCATCATATCCCAGACATGCTCGATGAGATAAAAATCTGACAATCTGTCAGGTAAAGGAAGTGTTTGACAAGCTTGGAGACATTTCATAGCAACACGCTCAGTATGTTGTGTGGCATTGTTCTGCTGAGAAACCAGCCGAGGATACTGCAAAAAAAAACAGTAGCAAAACAGGTCTTATGATGTCGTCGGCATACCTCTGTGCAGTAACTGTACCTCTAATGACGACCAAAGGGGTCCGACTATCAATGTAAATGGCACCCGAGACCATAATGCCTTGTTGAGAGCCGGTATGAAAGCAGGGTCTTCCCTCTACCCTGGGTGTCTCCAAACACGTCTTCGATAATCGTCAGTACACGGTTGGAAGCGGAATTCGTCGCTAAAGAATATACGTCCCCAGTCGGCATCATTCCAACCTGATCAAGCCATACACCACTGTAATCTAGCTCAGAAGTGGACAGGCGTGAGTTGCAGGTGGCGTAACGGTCGGCGCGAGCGTAGATTTCGTTGTCTTAAACGTGTATGATCATGGTGGGCACTGGTGTTTGGGTTGAACGTCTGATGGTTGATAAAGATGAAGAAGGCGGCGTGACAGCTAATCGGACAATCACTATGTCATCACGATCTGTTGGGGACCTAGGTCGACCGCTACCATCCTGACGCTAAATTCTGCCATTTTTCACCCATCCTTGCACCTTCGAATCGCTTCGACTCAAATGACGAACGATTCTCCGATTTGTCCAACCGGCCTCTCTCAATCCAAAGATACGACCTCTGTTAAACTCTGACAGTTGCTCGTAATGAGCATGAGCCCTGCGGCGAGGCATTTTTTAAGTTGTTGATAGGTAATCTGAATCGCAATCAAACCGA
Source organism: Argiope argentata (assembly GCA_026289955.1). NCBI lineage: Eukaryota > Metazoa > Arthropoda > Arachnida > Araneae > Araneidae > Argiope > Argiope argentata. The sequence continues at coordinate 760,766 of JAOUZG010023451.1, read as the reverse complement.
AAGTTTTAACAACCGTTGAAGAACTACTCCTTATATACATCTGCTGGATGCGCAGTTCCGATGCTCTGGAGATCGAACTATTCCCTCATTGGACACCAAAATTTAATCATTTGCATATCTGGTGAAAGCACTCATGCATACGAAATTTCAAAACAGTCGAATGATTGCTCCTTGATGCGTCGATTTTTTTGTTATAGAGTGTATTTTGAAATAATTTTGAATCACGGTAAGATGACGAAGACGATACCTGAGTTGGTACCCGCATCCACAAACTTCCTTACCAGACCAGAGGGTGGATAGTTTGCCGCTTCGAATTTAACGTGCACCAGATTCGCTTACACGACTGGTCTGGAGCCTGAAACACTCCGGTTCTGAAATCATGACCATAACACCAGGCCACCCGTTCCTAAATACAAAAAGTAATTAGTAACTGCTCAGGCAAATCAATGCTAAGAATATATAAAAATGTATTGAAAAGACAAAATGAATTAGTTTATAATTTATTTTCATGCAATAATAAATTAACGAAACTCTACTTTCTTAAACCTTGTACTTAATCTTTTAATTTCCTTTATATATTTAATGTTAATCTGCATTTTCGTTATTTTGGATTTTCCATTTCCCATTCATTTTGAATAATCAAAATTTAACTGTACTCTTTTCAAAAAATAACGAAAAGAAAATGAAAAAAATTTGATCTTCTTAAAAGATCACTGGCACGTTAACTTTTTATTGATGGGTTTTTAAGAGATCAATAAAACTGAAAGTCTTCAATGAACCATTTAAAAAAAAGAAATGAAATTCAAATAGACACGCCCGTTAAATTTTTGAGGTACAATCGGTACGAATAGATGATCGATTCGTAAAAGAACAAAAAGATAAAATTCCTGTGTCTTCTAGAATAGAAATGAAATGAGTTAATGATTTAAAAAGTTCAAGCTTAGAATGATCGCAATGGTTGAAGTGATTAATGGTTTTAAATTATTCTAAGCTAAATAATAGAAAAAAATTAGTTATCTTATTAATTTTTCAAGCTTTTGGATATTAAATTAAACAACCAGAGTAAGTGGTCGCCTCAAAACTTTCTCGCATATTTCTAATAAAGGCATTATCTTAGAGAACTCCTTGGTGTATAATACTTAAGAAATATTAATCTATGGCTTAAATTTAACATTTTTATTGAATCTGTCGTGCAAACTAGTTGGTAAATCCTAGCATAAATTTCATAGTATGAGAAATTTTAAATTATGTTTTAGGCACTTTTTTTTCAACCAATTGAAACAAAAGTTTGACATAATTTCACTTGCAGTCATAAAATGTTACCAAATTTGATATTTTTAAATTATTGCATTTTCGAGCTATAGTTTGTTTTTAATATATAAGAGACAATTGACTGAAAGTTTGTTAGGCGTCTACATTATAGATGCTAATTGTGTACCAAATTTTATCTGTCTAACTCTCTTTGTTTTATAGTTATCTGTTGAATTGTATTCGAATAATTGGGCCGACTTTCTTCCTTTGAAAAAAATTTGCTCGCAATTTGATATAAACACCATATACCGAATTTCCTTCGATTAATTTAATTAGTTTCTGACTTATCTTTGTGACAGACGGACGGATATTTTCTAAAAATGCTTTTCTTTTTTGAACTCAGAGTGGTCTAAGACATAAAGTTTATTAAAAATCTTGAATTCGACCTTTATTGATGATTAATAATATACCGTTTAATATACCATCTAAACGAGTATGGTGTATGCGAGATGTGTGCTGTAATACGTTTCCTCAGATAACACATAAAGAAATAAGAAAAAAATATGCGATTTTTTTATGTTATACATTTATCCGTAACATAATATATGTCTGCGAATAATTGATAGTTGAATATGATATCAGTAATAGAATGCTTTTGTAATATAGGAAAGGTTTTTATTTTCAAATATAAGAGAAAGTCGATATTCTTGGAGACATATGTAGTTCTTCGTATCATAGACATACTGATATGCATGTTGTATATTTAATATATTTAAACTTTTGAAATAAGTTATTTTTTATTACTTACAAAATCTAATAATTTATACATTGACAGATTTTAGATTGATTTTTCTGACTATCCAGTATTGGAAGTCTCATTAAAATTACAGACTTTACCCTTTTGCTACAATTCAGGCCCAAACGATAACACCAATTTTATCCTGGATTGCCACTTTCTGTTTCAAAGGAAAGGGGAAAGATGTAAAGCGAGAATATTCCAGTCGATCACTCGTTTTGCATCCTGCTCTCATCGCTTGAAGCAGAAACTGGCGTACCAGGATATGCGGCCGGTTGAGCCGTTTTAGTATTCAAAAGGTTAACAAATCTTTTGTTTCATTTTCTAAGTGAGAGTAAATACCAAACTAGGTTGATAACAAGTATGACTACCATGTCAACTGCCTTTTTTTTTATATAATTTAGTTTTTTTGTGAATATAAGTTTTATCTCCGTAGATTTTTTGCAATATTTTTAATCTATAATATTGCTGCCCGGCTCAGTTAGTTTGATAGTAAAACAAATATTTTTATCGGCTTTTTATTGGATGCTAAATAAATGCAGCATTGATGGCTCTGTGGCAATGACATTTGAAGAACATTTAATGATACCGGCGTCCTGGCATAGAAGAGCGTCTTCCACGAGGGCTGGGCGTCCCAGGTTCGAATCCCGGTTCGGACATGGCTGTTCTTCCGTGTTCTATCTATAAGATTGGTAAATGTGCCCTCTATAAATAAGAGGTTGAGCAAGCGAATGTGTTGAGTGAGTAGCTAAAGTCGTATTCTTGGCCCTAGTTGGTGCTTGAACAAAACTAGAAACTCTGATTACGCTCTGATTAAATCATGCATTTGCGTTGCCTGAATTGGCTTTGAATCCCTCTCCTTGGCGATGAAAATTCAACGCCAATTGAAGTGTTTTCCGATTGTGCTCTGAGTCTGTTCTGATTTATTTTCAATGGATACGAGCTTGATTTTATTTTAGGTAGGTATAATTTTTAATCAATTATTTATATTAAGTGTAATTATTTAAAAAGTAACTAAAATAAAAAAAATGTTGACTCAAGTAGGAATTGACTTAATTTTTTTAAATATATACTACTTGTTTTGTATATGTTCGCATAGAAACAAAAAAGAACAAAGTATGTCTGATGAAATAAAACTTCAAACCACGTATGCAGAAGCTGAGGAAATAATAAAATCCCAGACACCCAAATAACGGACACTATTTTTTCCCCATAATCTATAAAAGACATCTGTCACTGCGTCAACCCGATATTGTTTTTCCGTTATGCCTTACGATACTTGTTCTGAGTCTTCCGATATTCCACTAAAAGAATCTTCACCCCTAACTTAGCATCCGTTTCGTTTTTATCTCTTCATAATCAACTCTGTGGAATGGTTTCTGAGCCGAGCGACGTTTCTAATTTTTAGAATTGACAAAAAAAAAAAAGAGTAAATTAGAAACTAACATTGACAGTCACTTTAAAATTAATTAAATTTAGACGAGTTAAAATCAATGGTTTAGAAAACTTAACCTTGTCATATGTTTTAAACATACATTTTCTCACACAACTAACATAATATTAAGACTACAGCAATGGCATTGATTACACACACAAAATCCCGGCGTCCTGGTGTCGGGATAATGCGTCTTCCCCTTTATTTATTTATCCTGAGTTCCAGTCCCGGCTTGGGCAGGGTTGTTCCTCTTCTGTGTGTTATCTGTGAGATGTGTGAATGTGATCCCCTGCAAAAAGGGGTTGTGCAAGCGAATGTGTTGAATGAGTAGCAAAAGTCGTACTCTTGGCCCTAGTTAGTGCTTGATCAAAACTAGAAACTCTGATTAGGCTTAAATCACTGAATACCTCACCAAACATGTCCATGGTAAGTGCCATTAGAAACAACAAAAAAAAAACTCTTAACGATGACGGAGAGAAAAATCTCCAAAACTATAGTTATTTTAATAGCATATCAATTAGGAGAGAAGATACGATATTCTTCTAGAAATTTACTACCTTGTCAATGAGATATTTCGAGAGATTCAAGTGAGAGAGACATTAAGGAGTAGTGAAGTTAATTATCTTTTTTAGACTACTGATTTTCAGTGATTTTTCCGGTATTTTGTGTTTTTCCGTTTATTAAACAGTGATATATCACTTTTGTGCTATTGATTATTACAAAAACTGTTTTATTAATATGTTTTCTTTATAATAATACATCATTAATCGCTATCATATCTGTTGAATTTTTCATTTTGAATCCAGCGGACGTATTTTTCATTAACAGTAGTATATTTTGTGATTATACTTTTCATTTCTTTAGTTATTACATTTATAATTAAATTCAAATACTCAGAGAGACTGTTAAATTCCTTTTTTGGGCGCATATCATCATTTCAATATGTTTAAAAGCAAATTTTAAAAATAAAAAAAAATCCTAAATTTATTATTATGCTGCGCTGTTACAAAACCGAGGTTCTAATTTCTTTTATCTTTTCCCTCTTGTAGATTAACAAATATAGCGAATAATTTAAATCAATTGTATGAAAAAGGCAATACAGAATAAATTTATATGAATTTTCTTTTAATAAAATAAAAGGGGAAAAAAGCACTGAGCTATATAAAAAAAGTGACAACAGTTCGCAGTCTTTTAGAGTTAACCCTAAAGAAATCTGTTCGAGACGCAGGTGTTTCCACCTATGCTAGAAAAAAATATACAATTGCCAGAATTTAAGGTCTATTCTTCAGACGATTTTAAAAACAAAAACAGGAAAACAGCTTTTACTCACTCGGTAATGTACAAATAGGAACTGAACATTTCTTTCTTCCTTTTTTTTCTTTCGAGGTGATTTCTTGAATGTAAGCATTTCATTTCGAATCCTTTCGAATTTCAGAAAAAGTGTTTTTCAGAGAATGTCAGATTCCTCTATAAAAATAGTAGAGTCCATCATAATAACATTGTAATTTATCGTTGAAAGCAGATGTTTACTATTTTTGTTTTCTTTTACTGCTGTAAAAAAATGCAATAACCGAAAAAATAATCAAAATATCAATTTTCATTTTATTGGTTCATTTCGGTTTGTTTATATTGCTTACTCATAAAATAGAAATTTGAAAGGTATGACTTAAATATTTTGGAAAATATTTGGATCTTTATTTAAGCTGATAAATGAAATATAGCTACAAATAATAACTTATTTTCGAATTATTATTATTGCTTTCAGATTACAAAATTGTTGACGTTTTATTTTTCTTTTAATTTTTAAAGTCAAGGCTGTGAAAAAAATTATTTATGATTGAAGTAAACTCTAACTTTAAAGTTAACTCAAAATAAACATTAAAGTGTTTACGTTTTATGTGCAAGATAGAAAAAAAAGTAACAACAAAAATATTTTTCGCATTACCCAATTAATTATTTCTCTTAAATTATTAATCGTAATTTTAGTTGTATCTTACATTCCATGCACAGTTTTATATAACATATTCTTGTCTGTATAAATAAAATTTAACTTTAAAATAAAGATATTTAATTTTTAAAAAGTAGTAGAATTACTTTAGAAAATTGAATATCTTTAAAATTCAACTTCAAAAAAAAAGATACAAATCGGAATAAATAAAGATAGTAAGACAGATATCAAAATTTACTTTTCGAAAAGGTTTGATTATAATGTTAAATTAAAATATGATCAAAATCTTTTTCATTTATACTTGAAATTTAGAAAAAAAAAGTAGAAAAGCGAAGAAAAAATTAAAAGCTTCTCATGAACTGATTCTAAGAAATATTGTCATGAAGGACAGAAAATGCAAGTTCTCGTTAAATTCATAATTAGAGCAAAATAGCCGATTATTGTGACAAACATTTTTTCTCTTCAACAATTTCTTTTACTAAATATTGTTTTTAGAATACAGAATTAAAAATAATTTTGTTGTAATGTTAATCAACTGGCATTTTCAGCTAGTAATTATAAAATTCATCTAAAGGTATTCTAAATTACTTTCGTACTATTATATTTTCGTTGTTGATTGTAGTTACTTTCTTTTTATAGATTTTTTCGGAAGATTAATTCTAGAATTTTTGTTAAATTTTCGCAAAATAAAATTTCTAATTATGTGAATTTTAATAGAAAATACTTTGCTCTTCACTTTTAATATAAATTTTCACATTTTAAATTTGTTCCATAGTAAATTGTTTTCAAATTAATACATTGAATCTTATAATAGGATGGAATGGCAATTGCAACCAAACCAATTTAATACAAATATTTAATAATTACAATATAATAATATATAATTGCAATCAAACCAATTTAATATAAATAAAAAATATTATATTAGTAAATAAAATATGTTTATTAGAAATGAATAGTTTCAAGTCGTTAAAAAGTATTATACTTCGCGAATGTAAACATGCATATTATGTAACAGAATTGTGAAATTTTGTCTTCGATTTAACCCAAAAAAAACATTTATTGTCAGAATGTCCAGATTTCAATGCTCACCGTTTGTTATTTTTTCAAAACACAAACATTCTATTGCCCTTTTTGCTTGGTAAGACACCTAAACTCAACTCTCTGCATTTTTAAAGTCAATCAAATTTTATATACTCATTTAAAGTTGTTTGTTTATGAGTAATTTTAAACAAGATACGTTTTTTGTTTGATTAAAGTACATTGATATGATTTTAAACTAAGTTTGGCGCAGCATAGTCAAAACCATGGCTCTTGCGCCAAAAAATTCCAAACATTCCATTCGATTTAACAAATTCTTAAAATACAATTCTTTTAAAATATTTTTCAATAATATAGGCAATTTATGTTGTATGAATTTAAATATATTCTGCTTAGTTATTTTAGTACTTATTTATTGGAATTCTAGATCAATTGTTTGAAATTATATATAACCAGTTCAAAATTTTAACAAAAAAAAAACCTATACTCTTCATATTATTTTAAATCGTGGAAATTAATTAATCTTCGAAAAGTAAATTTAATTCATTACTTGGTGTAATTAGATAGATATAACTTTATCTTTAATCTTATTTTAACAGATTAAAGATCGAAGAAGATCATTTTTGTTTTTTCTTTTCCGCTTTCCTTTTTCCCCTTTCTTTCTTTCTTTTCCTTTCTTTTTTTTCCATTTTTGTCTCAATGCTAGAGAAAGATCCCAGAAAATAGTATTACGCACAAGTAATCCTTATTGATTGGTAACAGAATAAGGTGAAACCAAAACAAATAAAATACAATAAAAAGACACTAGATAGTTTAAAAATAACAAAAGTAGAGGCAGGTGGTTTTTATGTCCTCCGGTAGGAAGCAGATGAAAAAGCAGATATAAAACAACATGAAATGTAATACTTCCCCTTCTGCTGTTAGACAAAAGCATTCAATAAAAAGAATCTACTAAATATTTTTTTTACAAAAATTACTTTTCTGTTGTTGTGCCTTAAAAAAATATTCTGACAGTTCGAGTTCGCAATTTTCTTCAATAAATTTTGAAATATAGAACATTACTTAAATTCGAATTTGTCTTCATAAAAGGTAATAATTTTTACTCTTCCAAATTTATTAGATTTACATGGAGAGAAAACACAGACAGGCATGCGAATTAAAAATATGTACAACTAGGAAGTCAAATAACAGGAAGAATTTTCATAGTTTTGAATCTGATTTTTTATACGACTGCAGCTTTTTCGCGAAGTTTATTTCATATTGAAGAAATGGGGAAACAACTAGCAATAAATTTTTAGTAAATTAGTAGTTTCAAACATTAATAGAGTAAGAATACAAAATTAAACAAATATACAAATGCGTCGTATACATGATTCATGTTCAAATAAGATGTGGTATAAAACTTTGACTTCTAAAATTTCGATGTTGAATTGTACAATTAAAAATTTTGCAACGGTAACAATTTAAAATACTTAAAATATATTGAAAATTCTATAACAATAATAATTTTTAATATTTTGAATATATTTAATATAATCAATATTGTTATTAAATAGAATTAAAGACAATAACTAAAATTTTATAATCTAACATATACTTTTATTGTAGATCTTGAAGAATACTAATTATTTATATATATGCAATGATATTTTAAAATAATTTAAGCCCTAATTAAGTTCCAAATTTACCTTAATTTAGTCACTATTAACTTCATTCCAAAATATTGTCTTATTTCCCGGTCCCATTCCATTTTTTTCTGTTTTATTCAATCACTAGAAGGTATGTAAAATTGCTGAGTCGGTAAAAGACAACAGACTCCCACACTTCGAGGAAAGGGATAAAATACTGTCCATCGAAGCACATTCTTTTAAAAAATCCCTATAATTATGACTGACGCTTATCGGAAATCCTTACTAAAATCTCAGTGCGTATTTTCAGGGATAAAATTTGCATTAGGTTCTCCTCATTTTGTTTTAAAATAATATCTTATTTCCTGAAATATATATCATATAATCATTTCCATAAGCATATAATAATATGAACTGCAGTCTAACATACTGGCTTACTAGTTGAAAGTTACTAATAAGTGCATAATTAGGAATAAAATTAAGTTTATTACATCTTTTTCAAAATTATTTTGGTAAGTAAAATAAATTTGAATTCCTTTAAAACCATCGTTTCTTAAACTGATACCAAAGCAAATTGTCTTATATTAATTCGGTTTCGAAAAATTTAAACTCATGATATCAGTATCATTAACAAAAGTTGTTTTTTCCTCAATATGAAAAAAGAAATAGTAGTTGATTCGGACGGAAAATTTAGAAATTTTGGATAGAAAGAAAACATCATAAAACCAAAATGTTTCATTCTTTAAATCATATAAATAGAAAAATATGAGGTGTGGGACAAATTTTATTTTTTTAAATCACCAATTTATTTCATTAGTGAATTAAAGAATGCAATTTATAAAAAATCTAACTTTGTGTTCTTCAATTTATTTTTTAAAAAATTCAAAACACAAACATTTAGTTATTATTTACATAATTTAAAAAATGTGACATTTTTGTCTCACAATCCCTTATGTGAGGGAAACATGAGACACATATAAGGGAAGAATGAGACAAAGGTTTGAGAAAATTAATAAATAATGTATTTTGAAATAATTTTTATTCAATAATTTATGAATTTTGAATGCTGAACAAGAGCCGATGTTTAAATGTTGTTGTTATTAGCGACACTTGCCATGGACAAGCTTTGCAGAGGCATCAGTGAGTTTTAAGCTGAAAGGAGCGTCTCTTGTTTTTAAAGTAGCACCAACTGGGGCCAAGAGTACGACTTAGTTACTCACTTATCACAGTCGCTTTCACAGCCCCTTTTTACAGAGGGGGGGGGACACATCCTTACACCTTACAGATAGAATACAGAAGAACAACTATGCCCGATCTTGGACTCGAACCCAGGACGCCCAGGTCTGGGGGAAGACGCGCTACCCAATTGCCAGGACACCGACAGGTTTTGAAATAGACATTTGGGCTACTACATACTGAAAACTTCTTTTTTAGGGTTATTTTCACTGATTGTAGTATATTATTATTTAATATATTTTTCTTTTTTGGGACACTCTTTCCTGCCTAATCGTGGTATTTTTTATAGAAAATATGAAATCGGCAATTTTTTTCTATTTAGAGTGACAAAAGTTTTAATAAATAACTTTCATAATTTAGCTTCATTTTTTGATTTCCTTAGTATTTATTATATTGCTCCCTTTATTGTTTACAATAGAATTTTCCTTGACTGAAATTAAGAGTTAACATAGCTTTAGGTAGAAAATAATTTTTATATGAACTATACAGAATTATCTTTAGTGTGCATTCAAATTTAATATGATACAATTGCTAACAAAATATGATTAGATAACTGGTGCTCTTAAACAAAATTTTCTAAAAAGAATGAAATTATATTTTATGATTTTGTATTTTTGTTAAAGGAAGTTCAACTTTCTTATCGTTGCAAATTATTGCTTCATAACATAAAAAAGGAATACAAATATATTGTAATAAATTTTAAATCATCAACTTACTTTTGAAGTGTATCCCCAGGGGGAGGGTACCACGAAATGAGGATGAGATGCTTCCGGCATGGCAATTGAATCTCGCAACCCTGGAGGGTATACAAATATGCGGGGATAAAGCTTTTTCCATCGATTATGGATAGTACTTCCTACGGGAAGGGCTGTACCGTGACCGGTGATGGCTCTTAAGACTCACCCAACTTCACGCCAGTGTTTCTGTTGCGACGGTTCGGTCATTGAGTGTTTGGTCAATCCTTTAGCCTTCGGGTGCGTCAGGGAGTCATTGATATGACTATGAATGACTAATGTATTGTAACATTCTAACAATATTAATAAAAATTAAAAACTTTAATCGTTAGCGTATTTAGTTATTTAGAAAATGTACTAAAATGTAATTCATCCCTCGAGCTAAAGAATTTTCTTTTAAAATTCATATCACCTAAAGCAGGCTGCATTGAAACCTAATTTCATCATTAGCTTATAAACATTATATCTTTGAGTTTATTCTACATTTAAAATGTGTTTCATTTTACAAACAATAAGATTGGAAAAATTTTATGAAAAAAGGTAAGAATTTGCATTTATTTTTTAGACAAAAAAATCACGAAAGTTTTTGTTTTAAACACAAATAATAAGATAGCTAGTGTAATAATTATGATTAGGCAAGGGAACCCTTGATAATTACAAATTAATATATGATATTAATCACAAATTAATGCATAATAATAATTACAAATGAATACATAAAAATAATAAATACAAATCAATACATAACAATAATAAATACAAATTTATGCATAGAAATAATAAATACAAATCAATACACAATAATAATAAATACAAATCAATACACAATAATAATAAATACAAATTAATGCATAGAAATAATAAATACAAATCCACACATAATAATAATAAATACAAATTTATGCATAATAATAATAATAATAATAGTAATAGTAATAATAATAATAATAATAATAGTAATAGTAATAATAATAATAATAATAATTACAACTGTCTATATAATAATAATTAGAAATTAATACATAATAATAATTATAGATTATTACATAATATTAATTGCAAATTAATGCATAATAATAATTACAAATTAATCAGGTCTGCTGTTCAATGACCTAAAACTGAGAAACGTATTCGTATAATGTATACAAAAGTATCACAAAACACAAAATTCTGTTGCAAATAATCTAACATATTTTCTTATTTTCTGGGGTATTTCTTGCGTCTGAAAAAGAAAAAAAAATGTTTTAAAAATATTTCCAAGAGGAATAAAAGAAAAACAATCATGGAAAAAGAAGGCAATCATTTTATTTAGTATTTTAAATAAGCAAGTATATAAAAAAGAAATGCGGCATTAAATCACCAACAAACTCTCTTCTTATTAAAGATATGCGTTTGAACAATTCTCTAAGGTTTTCTCTTTGAATATATTTCCAAGTATTTTTTTATAGAATGTCTTATAAGAGAAGAAAAAATGAAAAATTACATATCTCGGAAATTTTGTCTCTTTTGCGCAAAGAATTTATGAGAGTACTAATTAGGGACATAAAAATGCAAAGATTACTAATTAACGACATTCTTGTTGTCAGACAACATAAAAATCAAAGAAATGCATTCGCATTTTTTATATATATTTGCAAAATGCTAATACAGAAGTCGCAGGTTTAAAAAATTTCTTATAATATTCCTTATTTCATTTAATTAAGAGCTAGAAATAAAAAGATAAAAACTTTATATCAGTTTTTACAGAATATGCAGATTTAAATAAATAAATAAACTTTTGTGTGGAAGCAGTACGTTAAATAAAAATTAAAACTGGAAATATCAGAACTGTTATTTATTCTTTTAAGTTAAACATACCATAAAAGTTTTAAGTATTAGAATTCATGATAATATATCAATAAATATTTTAAAGCAAGTTTATTTTTATAATTTATAATTTTCTAATTTTAAAACATACCATTTTTTATGAGTAGTGAATAAGATAATTTGACTATTTGGTTAGGTTCTGATACAATTTTTGTTCTGAGAAATTTAAAGTCATATTTAATAATTTTAAAATTTGTGTATAGCATTGTAAATTTAAAACGATAATTTTATTAAAAAAATATTATTATATTTTCAAGCTTCTTATCGTCTCAAACTTTATTTTTAATTAAAATGAGAACAAAATTTTGCACCAAACGAGTTTTAATACAAGTTTAAAAAATACAAACTCCACCAAACGATTTTTTAAAATCTCTGAAAGGCTTATTTTTCTGAATTTTTAAATAATTATATCGAATGTAATTAATTATTGCAAGTGACAACTTAGTGTTAAATAAATAAAATTATTTAAAAATATTTATATTTTTTTTCAATGGGAATTGCATTTCTAATGATAAAAAATACTTTTCTGTTTAAGGAAATTGTTTTTCTAATAAATAAAAGTTAACTCTTTGATTGAATGTTATAAAGGGTTCGTCAAAAACTTTCCAACACTATATGGTATTTGTGAGAAAAGAAAATCTGATTAGTAGTTTGATATCCTGTGGCAAATAAACAATTAATATTTTTCTTACTTTTTGGTTTATCCAGAATGATAAAAAATAAATAAATAAGCCCTTTAAATTCGAAATGGCGCTTTGTGCAGCAAAGATGCACCTATACTGAAGTCACTATATTACAATTTTACAATATAAGTTAAGTGCAATAACCATCATGTTACAAAACAAGTTACAATCCCCCTAGCGACGGAATGATTCAGTTACAAATTTTTAAAAATAAAAAAATAGCATGATAAAAAAAGGGAAATGTTATTAATTACATGTAAAATAGATGAAGATAAGCGATTCCAAATTTGAACTTTCTGTGATTTCCAAATAGATTCGTTTAAAATTAGAAAATGTCATCTCGGGTAATGTCACGCTTTTTTTTCGTGATAAGAAATAGCGAAGTGAAATTTAAACAACAAAGAAAATAAACAAAATAATATTAAAGAATTGTGTAAATATATTCGGGAAAGAGAAGAATTTGAGGATACATTTATCAATTTTAGGACTAATCCTTTTTCAAATGACGGGAAATTCGCGGTTTTAACCGCAAATGTCATATTTACCACTGTTTTAAAAAAATAAATTCATGAAATTTTTTCTAGGTTTTTATTATAGTTTAGTGAACTTCTTTTAATTGGATTATTTGGTCAATTTTATTATTTATTATTTATTCAATTCCTACTAATTTTCTATTTCTCCTTATATATATATATATATATATATAGAGAGAGAGAGAGAGAGAGAGAGAGAGAGAGACTTTTTTTCTATTTTTATGGTTAACTTACTTTGTACAGAGGGACAGTAAGATGAAGTCTTACTTTTAAAATGCTGTAACAAAATACTGGTAAGAATTGTTACGAATTTAAAAAGAATATACTTGAAACAGGTGCAAACGATATAACAAAAGGTAGACGATTCCAAAGTGTATCAATAGATGGCGCTGTAAGCAGTATCACGAAAATTATTTCGACTACAAGTGATATTTTGAATAGAAATATGCCGGTTTTGGCATAAATTGCCAACTATATTATTCATCATGTAAGATAGATTCGGGTTTTCGGGGGAAATTTCTTTTCCATATTTACTCGTTATTATCTTTTTCCATACAAAACCAACAACAAAAAAATCGAAATTCATTTTCTTCATAGTGCTTTTTTTAGTCAATGAATTTTAAACATTTGAATATCCTGAGAGATTTATTACTTGAAAGAATAAAAAAACGATATTTACAAAGTATTGCTTTTGAAGCCTTTAATCACCAGTTAATTAATATTGGTTTGACTTAAAATCACACAGGCTCTCTTCTTTTTAAATTCTTAAATATTTTAACTCAAAATTATCGGATTTTCTTTCAATAAATCCTAAGGGGTAATATTCTATTAAACTCTTCTTAATGACTATTTTGCATCACAGTTTTTGTTCTTAATACTTAATTTACATATTTATTCTCCTTTTTTAAAGTAATCAGAAAATCTT